>JAFVLL020000445.1:22500-57263 GCA_021397915.2 Tor tambroides
CGAGGAGCGCTCGACCGTCTGCAGGAGACATTCACATCTCAAACACTCAGGCCTCAAACTGAGGGGGCTGAAAAAATTACAGAAAGCATCCCTTCTGTAAAACCACCATCCCCTTTAGAGTAATAATGTTGTGCATCATGTAAAACTTATCATGCAAATGAAATGTTAAAATTCTTTGCTAATGATAATTCACGAACTAAATAACAGTGCTGTAACAAGCTGAAGCAAGGTTTCCTCATTTTTCGTCAAAATGCTTCAAGCACAACTTTCGAAGTTCTATAAAATGACGACAGAAGGTATGATTTTTCCTTGCTTAGAATTTAAAGACATTGCCCTGAAATATGTTGTTGTGCTGTATGTGTGACTGAGAGATGACATTATCCAGTATGTCCCTGAATTTGCAAAAAACAAAAAAACACGTCTTGAGTCCAAAAGCATTCACTGCGTGATGAACTATTAGAAGGCAGTTAGAATGCCCTTAGAATTCAAGCAATGCAAGAAAAAATACCCATGAATGAGTTTATGTTGTTATATTCATTGCACAAGGAATGTACTTTTCTGAATGTGATGTGTGTTAGCACAAATGTGCGATTAATTTTATACAACAGTGTAGAGCAAGTGTTTTATTCCTAGAATGAATCTGTTTTTGAACAAATCCAGTGAGCCAGTGATTCAATGGTTTTGAACGAATCGTTTGATTTGAATGATTCAATAAATCATTTATTAAAACAAGGACTTGCTGCCACCTACTGGTGGTTTTATTATCATCTTTATTTATCAATTACAGGCCTAAACCAGCCAAGGTGCCAGCACAAAAACACATTCAGTAAAATGTTCTTAATTTATCCATATTGACCAAAATTCCTCCATTTCAGGCCCCAGAAGGGAAAAAAAGCTTTTAAATAATAGTTCATTTAACAAGGCTAATTTTTCATTAAATAAAAACCTTTTTAAAAATGAGACAAATTTTGTAATCAATGTGTAAAATTAGCTGCAGGACTCCTGCAGGATGTTTTGTGCTGTTTAATAAAAAATATATATATATTATTCGCGAATCAATATTCAGATCGGGACTTCGAAGCGTCCGAATTTAAATCAAAATATTTGCGAACCCGCTCCGATGTCATTATCTGAATCAATCGTGACATGCACTTTAAAGTCCCGATCTAAATGAAATGATTCATGATTTGGGACCTGATTCGAGAGTTTCGAAACAGTGAATCATTTTGCGACGCAATGGTTTAACTGATTCGGAGTTTCATCATATGTGCTTTTTAAAATCATTACAAGTGATGTCAAAGTTTGATAATGAATAGCTCTTTTTTTTTTGCTGGTGACTCAAGTTTGACTTTGAATCAATCAGAGCCGTTTCAGCGTAAATGACTCACTCAGTCGAATCGAACACCTGCAGTTAAAGAAGAAGAACGAGTCAGATCTGAGACGCTCACCTGACTCGATGCGGGCTCTTCTCGCCGGAGGAGACTCTCGACGAGTGGGAACCGTCAGAAAGTGGCTCATCTGTGAACAGCAGACATTAGCACTAAGTATTAAATACTCTATTACTCATCATTTTCTTTAGATTGAACCACGGAGACATCACCACTGCAATATGTGTCACTGAAGCTGCTTTGAAACAACATCAACCATACAAAACAATGAATCCCTGCTGTGGAATAATCACAAGTACAGTTTACAGGGTTTCTTCATTTAGCAGCACTTTAAACAGAATAACACAAGAGACTGATCATAAACATCAGAAACACAACCAGATTCAGACCGCTTTCATTGACAAGCTGCATTAACCTTTATGCGTCAATCTAAAAAAGTCACAGAAGTGGTTAGAGGACAAAAATGTGTCTGCTTTTACTACCAGAGATTTTTAATCAACATCAGTCATAATCATTACTACCAGAAATTCATTCATTTTTACCCTTTTAGGTTACTTTTTGCCAGTTTGTTTACATAATGCACTGTTGTTGTTTACAAAAATATCAATTGTTTTCCATATACTCAAAATTAAGCAAATTTTCTTGTTTGATTATTAGTCTTGGATAAATCAGTGATTAAAAACAACATTCATTTTGATGCATTCTTATTTTTAGTGTAGTGTCAGATTAAACAAAACGAAACAAAAACTTAGTATTTGCTCCATTGGCCAAACCTGAGGAAATGATGCTATCAGGTTGAAAATAGTAAAAAAAAAAATTTAAAAAAATGTTGAAGGCTTGCCAGCAGAATAAAAGTCCATACCAAATAAAGCATGTTTTGCTGCTTAAATTGCACTGGGAGCAAATATTCTAGTTTGAATAGGGATTTTTTCAGAGCATCTGTTGGTTTTCTGGTTGAAGTGTTGGTCTCTCACCCGTCTCTCCATCTCCACTCGCTGCTTTCTGAGGCGCGTCTCGCTCCAGTCGTCATCTTCAGCATCAGGCATCAGCGTGTGCCGGCTGTACGAGCGCAACTAACCACAGACGACAAGTAAACAATTAACAGAAGAGAACGCGATAATATATTCTCTAAAATATCTAGGGAACACAATGAGTTGAATTAGCAACACTCTTAAGACTTTCTGCTGTGATTTGTGGAAGAATGAATGAAAACTTTTTAAGGCCCAAATAAATACTGGACTGGCTTCTTCTGCACAACACAAATGTGTGTAAATGTAAACAGTATTTGTGTTTTTGTTTGTGTTGAGTGTTTGTATACAGTATGTGTGTGTGTGTGTGTGTGTGTGTGCGCGTCTCACTCTCTGTCGGGTCTTCTGCAGGTTTGCTCGCAGGATCTTCCTGATTTCTTCTTCTCGTTCTTTAGAGATGTTGAGTGTTTTCCTGCTGCGCTGCCGTCTGCATACACACACACACACACACACACACACACACACACACACACACACACACACACACATAAACACGTGTGAGCAGTGAGATGCATGTGCAGGTGTGTGTGTGTGAGAGAGAGAGAGAGAGTGTGGGTGTGAGTATGAGTATGCATGAGTGAGTGTGTGTTCAGTGTGTGTGTATGAGTATGTACGAGTTAGGGCTGCACGATTAATCGCATGCTATTGTCATGCTCATCTCGTCAGTAAAGCCGGTTCTTTGATTAGCGGTAAATCTCCATCACCTGCTTTCAGATGGAGCGGCATTTAATACACGGAGCCATAGTTCACTGACAAGCCACGCAAAATTGCATTCATAATCGCTGATAAATCGCATTCGAGTATGAGTGTATGAGTGAGTGTGTGTGAGTGTGTGAGTATGAGTATGTATGAGTGTGTGTTCAGTGTGTGTATGAGTATGTATGAGTGAATGTGAGTATGAGTGAGTGAGTGTGTTCAGTGTGAGTATGAGTGTGTGAGTGAGTGTGTGTTCAGTATGAGAGTATGAGAGTGTGTTCAGGGTGTGAGTATGAGTATGTGCGTTTGTGTGAGGGTGAGTGTGTGTATGAGTATGTATGAGTGTGTGTTCAGTGTGTGTGTGTATGAGTGTGTGTATAAGTATGTGAGTATGAGTGTGTGTTACTGACGGAGCGGCTGCAGTAACTGAGCTGCTCAGACTGGCTGAACTGTTGCTCTCCAGCAGCATCAGGGCCTGTTTGAGCTCCATCTTGTTGTAGAAGGAGATGAGCTGTGGCTCCTGCGATCGCTCTCCGCCGATCAGACAGCGTTTGATGTAGCTCTTATTAAAGCGATTCAGCCTGCAGACCAACAGAGCATCAACAGCAAAGATTTACAACAGGATCAGCGGCGTTTACTCACCTCATTCAAAATCATCTGAGTAGGGAAGAGTTTCTACCGAAACACTGAAGTTTTATAAATAACAATAGAGAAAGTTGCTGCAAATGGTGAAGCCTGTGGCTCTTTTCTCCTACATAATAAATGACTTGCACCAGACAAAACGCAATAACAGATCCTGGGTTCAGAAACCTGATGTTTGGGAATGCAATCGCGATTATACAATGATTATACCGAATCATTTTGATGACAGACTTTGGCTTAGGCATTTTTTTGACATGCATCAAGGAATTTTGACAATGAACGACCAAGATGGCGGCGCGGTCAGACGCAGCGGCTGCTCCAGGTCCCAAAATTGGTGTTTTAATGTCAGTTAGTTTTGTCTCCTCGTCCTCAAAATCAGAGGAAAAACAACAGAAACATCAGAAAACTACACTGCAACATGTCTACGATCGCCAGCGCCTTCTGGAAATTGGCAGTGCATGTAACTATCTCCCATCACCAGTGACTACTGAGAAGCTAAGCAGCCTTTGTTTACCGCGGACTCACCTACTGCTACTACCCGCACAAGGAGGTGCCGCAAGCTGTGTGAGAGGGGACGCAAACGCGGCAAGCGCGGAGGCATACGAGCTAGGCTAAAGGCTAACCCCACAAGACCAGCTCTTCCAACAATCTTGCTATCAAATGTACGCTCACTAGAAAATAAACTGGACCTAATTCGACTCTGTCGGACTACACAGCGTGAGACAAGGGAGTGCTGCGTGTTTGTTTTTACCGAAACGTGGCTAAACAACAACATCCCGGACTCCGCCATTCAGTTAAATGGGCTAACCTGCTACCGATCGGACAGAGATACAGCACTGTCTGGTAAGACTCGCGGTGGCGGCTTGTGTGTGTATATTAACAAAGAATGGTGCAACAACGCTGTATTAGTGTCAAAACACTGCTCGTCGCTGGTGGAGTTTATAATTGTGAAGTGCCGACCCTTCTACCTGCCATTGAGTTCACGGCCATTGTTATTGTCACGGTTTACATTCCCCCGTGTGCAAACGCTAAGGACGCGCTTCGCGAACTGTACAGCGCTATCAGCGAGCAACAAACAAATAACCCTGATGGCTTTTTCATAATATCCGGTGACTTTAATCACGCAAACTTAAAGACAGTTTTGCCAAAGTTCTACCAACGTGAATTTTGCAACAAGAGAAAACAACACATTGGACTTGGTTTACACTACAGAAAAAAAATGCGTACAAAGCTGCACCCCGTCCCCATCTCGGGTACTCATACCACATCTCTGTTATGCTAATCCATCACCACACAAACCACTTCTCAAACTTGGCAAACCAGTCCAAAACGAATCACAGTATGGCCAGACAATGCTACCTCAGCACTGCAGGACTACTTCCAGGACACAGACTGAACATGTTTAAAGGGTGTGCACACAACAACCACACAGACCTACAGGAGTACACTGAAACTGTGACTGCTTACATCCAAAAAGTGCATTGATGATGTGACAGTCACCAGAACATCACCACACGTGCCAATCAGAAGCCATGGATGACAGCAGAGGTTCGTGGACTGCTACAGGAGTACACTGAAACTGTGACTGCTTACATCAAAAAATGCATTGATGATGTGACAGTCACCAAGACCATCACCACACGTGCAAACCAGAAGCTGTGGATGACAGCAGAGATTCGTGGGCTGCTAAAGACCCGTGATGACGCATTCAGATCAGGAGACAAAGCAGTCCTCAAAACAGCAAGAGTCAACCTGTCCAGACTACAAGCCCCTGCCACAGGCCTGTGATGACAACTCATCCCTCCCAGGTGCACTCAATGAGTTTTATGCACAGTTTGAAATGCAGAATGACAAACCTGCACAAAAACTACCCACACCTCCCAATGACCAGGTGCTCTGTCTGTCTGCAGTCGATGTAAGGAAGACCCTATCTAGGGTTAACCTACGCAAGGCTGCAGGTCCTGACAACATACCAGGCCTCGTACTGAGAGACTGCGCTGAACAGCTGACAGATGTCTTAACAGACATCTTTAACATCTCACTAAGCCAAGCAGTTGTCCCCACATGTTTCAAGTCCACCACCATCACCCCAGTACCAAAGAAGTCACCTGTGTCCTGCCTGAATGACTATCGTCCCATAGCACTGACCCCAATCATGATGAAGTGCTTTGAGAGGTTAGTCATGCACCATATCAAATCAAATCTCCCCAACACACTTGACCCGCTCCAGTTTGCATACCGTCCAAACCGCTCCACGGACGATGCCATTTCCTCCACCTGGCTCTTACCCACTTAGAAAACAAAGACTCTTATGTTAGAATGCTGTTCATCGACTTCAGCTCAGCATTCAACACAATAATCCCACAACAGCTCATCAACAAACTAAACCTGCTGGGCCTAAATGCCTCCCTCTGTAACTGGATCCTGGACTTTCTAACCGGAAGACCTCAGTCAGTCCGTGTCGGCCACAACACCTCGAGCACTACCACACTGAGCACAGGTGCCCCACAAGGCTGTGTGCTCAGCCCGCTGCTCTTCACGCTGCTGACCCACGACTGCACTGCCAAGTTCAGCTCCAACCACATCATCAAGTTTGCTGATGACACAACGGTGGTAGGTCTCATCAGCAAAAATGATGAAACACCCTACAGAGAGGAAGTGGCACAACTGGTTGAATGGTGTGGTGCAAACAACCTGTCCCTCAATGTGAGTAAGACAAAGGAGGTTGTGATGGACTTCAGGAGGAACCCTGTTGACCACCCCCCACTGACCATCGACAGCTCGACTGTGGAGAGAGTCAGCAGCACTAAATTCCTGGGGGTGCACATTACAGAGGATCTCACCTGGACCACCAACACTACATCACTCTCCAAGAAGGCACAACAGCGGCTCCACTTCCTGCGCCGACTTAAAAGAGCAAGTCTCCCTCCACCCATCCTCACCACATTCTATAGGGGAACAATTGAGAGTGTGCTGACCAGCTGCATCACTGTCTGGTACGGGAACTGCAGTGCGGCTGACCGCAAGACCCTACAGCGGACAGTGAACACAGCTGCAAAAAATCATCGGTGCCCCTCTCCCCTCCATCCTGCACGATGCTCCAGTAAAGCTACCAGTATCGTGAAAGACCCCACCCATCCCTCCCACAGTCTCTTCCAGCTCTTGCCATCAGGAAGACGCTCCCAGAGCATTAGAGCCCGCTCTGCCAGACTGCTCAACAGCTTTTTCCCCCAGGATGTGAGAGCCCTCAATTCCAATCACCTTACCCCCTTCTGAAACCTCATCCATAACTCTAGCTCCTGAAACCAGGACCCTCCCTCCCCCATCCCACAACACCACACCACACCACACCACACGCACCACTAGAAAACTGTTGGAAACCTCAAGAACATTATGCAATTCTGTGTACTTCACACAGGTGAGTGGGCTATACAAACCACCTGTGGAAAAACACACTCTTTCTTCCTATATGCACAGACACTTTCTTATAAATACTCCATGTTCAAGGACTTAAGATAACACAAATGTTTACTTGTGAATGCACAACAAATCATATTGCACTACTTCTTAACCCTAAATACCTCTATTGCACAATATCATGTACAGTTATTATGTAAGTACTTGTATAGTCTGTCTTAGATTGTGTATGTATAGTCAACTGTTTATAATATATGTATAGTCAGATTACCAACTCAGTACGTTAGCTATGTAGGTTAAAAAAAAAAAAAACTGCTCTAAGTTATGTGTATGTATAGTCAACTGTTTATATTATATGTATAGTCAGATTACCAATTCAGTGAGTTAGCTATGTAGGTCAAAAACTGTTAGTCTAGTGTTGTATGTTCGTAATTATGTTTATTTATGTAGCACCGTGGTCCTGCGAGACACGACATTTCATTCCACTGTATGTCCACACATGTAGCGGAATGACAATAAAGCTCGACTTGACTTGACTTGACTTGAATTTAGATGGTAATGTGTTTCTATCATAGTTTATGCTCATGTCTTCTTAAGGGATAAAAAAAAGATCAGTTCTGCACATTGACCATATACATTATTAATGCAGATTTTTATCATTTATGCACATCTCTCCAATGTTTTTCTATGTGATATCCCAAAATTCACAGTCAGGCCGTGCCTTTGGAGAAACACTAAATAAATGTCAGTTTCGGTCAATAATTTCAATCCTACAAAACTGTTTCAGCCAAAAAAAACTGTTTAATGGTGATTTATTTATTTTTTTGTATTAGCTGAAACTCCAGTGCATCACTACATTTCCTATGGTAAATGTGACATTACATGACATTACTGATCTCAAGTTGTTTTATTGATGTTTTTTCTGCAGTTGAAATACCGATTCATGGATTACACAATTCATGATTGAATTTAGTAAGTTGTTCTGTTTCTTCTGATGTTCCTTTATGTTTATTTGCTGCTGTAACTAATAGTAAAGAGGAACGACCAGTGTTGCGGAAAGTTACTTTTAAAAGTAATGCATTACAATATTGCCTTACTCTATGGAAAAGTAACTAATTGCGTTACTTGGTTACTTTTTATGGAAAGTAATGCATTCCATTACTTTTGCTTTAACTTTTGTCACCTGGGCTGGGCTTGCGTATTTGTTTTTAATAACAAAAACAAAAAAAGTTATATTTTTGACAACTGTAAAGGCCCTTTCACACCAAGAGTGAAATTAATAATCCTCAGGCTGAAGGAAGAGCCTCTGTCTCTGCAGTTATTCATGATTTCTCTCAACACTTGACAAACAAAGTTACTTATTTGAAAACAGTAACTCAGATAACCTCTTGTAAATTTAAAAGTAATGCATTACGTCACTAGTTACTTGAAAAAGTAATCTGATTGTGAGTGAACAATGATGGGTTATTGGGCTCTGAAACGCACTTGTCTCTCCAGTGGTGATGTCCATAGTGTCCACAGACGCCCTCGATTCCAGCCAGCAGATTCTCCAGAAACTACAGAGACACAAACAGCAGCGTCAGACAGCAGAGACGACGCTTTCATCGTGTGTTTGAGATCAGCTGCAGCACCTGAGTGTGAATCTCCTCGTTTATTGAGCATTTGCTTTCTTTCCTCTTCTTGACAGCCAGAAGGTCGACGAGCGGTCGAATCGTCATTCCCTAAAATACAATACAATACATTACATTTATATTTAGTCATTTAGCAGGCGCTTTTATCCAAAGTGACTTACAAATAAGGACAATGGAAGCAATCAAAATCAACAAAAGAGCAATAATATGCAAGTGCTATGAAATCTTAAAAATGAAAAAAAAACCGGCACACTTTTTGTTTTTTCATTTGTTCAAACAAAACGAGAATCTGGCTTCATTTTTTATTTTTACGTTCAGGGACAGAAAATGAATAAACAACTTGAATATTCAATCTCTACATGTGGGTGGGAATGAAATGCCCCTCTCTGCTGATTGGTCAAACAAACATTACAACATAATAATAGTCCTTAAAAAGCACAATAAGAGTCCTCTGCTTATAGATTCTTAACATGTTTATTTCTACTACATTTTATCTCTTTCTCTTCATCAAACAGCCAGATAAACGAATGGCTTGACACAAACCGTACCGAGGCAAAGCCTTTTGGTCATTTGGCACACCTCCTGTTTTATTATAGTTATTCACCTATCAAAATCTGTGTGGCAAAGCTGCGGGACGCACTGCAGCGCGGGGAGAATGTAGCGAAGCGCAGATCACTATCAATTTATGTGTATGACAGATATGAAAAGAAATTACTTTGTGTAATTTACCTTCACAGCACATCTATTTTCTATTTTGAGTTTTAGAACACAATTTATACAAATTTAGGAAATCATATGTTGTTATCCCACTGGCATGGTACTATTTGTTCCTCAGAGTGCTCGTTTCAGTGATTGACTTTAGTCAGTAACAAATTTTTGACCCCCCTTCCCTATTAATATATAATATTACCACCCCAGCAAACAAAAATATTTTGTAATCAGAGGAAACTGTTGAAGTGTTTTCTATTGCAATAAGCGCTTATGTTCAGTCAATAAAGATCGAATGTAGGCTAGTTCTTTCATTAAGAACGGAGAACCGTTCCAATAGGCTCTGGCGTCGTGGCCATATTATTGTCACAGTTCACAAGGGGTCACGGAAGCACAGAGGCCAGGAAAGAGGAGACGAGGAAACACAGAGAATTCACAAATAGAGTCTTTAATAATCCAACAGGGTTACATGGAGCACAGGCAGGGAAGACATTCAAGGACTGACCAACACTAACTGAAAGGACTGGGGCTTTTAAACTCAGGATAATGAGGGAGCTAAGGAGACACACCTGGAATCAAATTAACAATCAGACTGGGGAGAAACTGGGTCACAGGGAACACATGGGGAGCATAAACACAACAAAACAGTCCAGGGGCGTGACATTACTCCCCCCTCCTGGAAGGTGCGTCCTCGCACCGTGGAAGAACAGAGGGGGGGGAAACGGGTGGGAACAAAGGCGGAGGTTCAGGAGGAGGAGGACGGACACCTGGGAGGGGACCGGCAGACAGAGACCAGGGAGGCGACGAAGGAAGGAGGAGCCAGGGGAGAGACAGGAGGGATCCGGAGCAGGAGGAGCCTGGTGGGACCCAGGCTACAGCCATAACGGTGGCCCACGGTGGAGCCGACGGAGGGAGGAGAAATGGAGGAGGGATGGCCGCCGACTCCAGGGACCCGACCAACGGCAGCAGAGCAGGTGGAGGAGGAGCCCGAGGCGGAGACGGAGAGCCGAAGAGCAAGGGTGATGGGGACAATCCGGGGGACCAAGGCGGAGCAGATGGCGCCGGCGACCGAGGCGGAGATGGGGATCCAGATGGCCGCGGTGGAACCGGAGCGACAGAGGACTGAGGAGGAGCCGAGAGGATGGAGGAGCCTGACAGAGCCAGAGGGACGAAGGGACGAGGCACAGCTGGAGGAGTGGAGTCCCGAGGCGCAGGATGGTCGACGCCAGACAAAGGCGGAGCCGGAGGGACGAGGGAGCCCGGCAGAGCCAGTGGACAGATGGGCCACGGCGGAGAGGAGGGAGCTAGGAGCCATGGTGGAGCCGACGTGTCGAGGTGGAGTCCGGGCCTCGGAGGCTGAAGGAGGAGGTGAGGGATACTCCAGCCCCGGCGACGCTGGAGCATAGATGGTGGGCTGAGGGCGAGCAGAGGGGCTGCCAGAAGACAGCGGTGGAGGAGGCAGGAGCGGGTGGGAGGGCGTCGTCCGGGTAGGTGGTGAGGCTTGCGAGGACCAGAAACAGTCTGGTGTGACCCTCGAGCGATTTCTCCCCCTTCTCCAGCAGGAGGAGGAGATATTCTGGGCAAAGGAGGGGGTCCATAGAAACACAACGGAAAGAAAAACACTGAGAGAAAAAACGGAAAACAAAACGGAGGGTAGACGCAGAGGTAACGGTTTTGGTCGGTCCTTCTGTCACAGTTCACAAGGAGTCACGGAAGCAGGAACGAGGAGACGAGGAAACACAGAGAATTCACAAATAGAGTCTGTAATAATCCAACAGGGTTACATGGAGCACAGGCAGGGAAGACATTCCAGGACCGACCAACACTAACTGAAAGGACTGGGGCTTTTAAACTCAGGATAACGAGGGAGCTAAGGAGACACACCTGGAATCACATTAACAATCAGACTGGGGAGAAACTGGGTCACAGGGAACACATGGGGAGCATAAACACAACAAAACAGTCCAGGGGCGTGACAATTACCACTTCGGAGTGGATTATTTCTCTAATAATTTTAACGGCTTGGAGTCACAACCACCTCAAGACATTGTTCAGATGATTTATTTCAAGACATCTGTCATGTTTCCGTCCTGAAATCTCATGTGTGTTGAAGTAATTTCTAACGTAGGCTACCTCATCCCAAACCTTCTGTTGCAAATTCCAAAACGTCTTTTTAGAGCTAGAGACTTGCGCTATTGATATGCAGACTAATGCAGTTATTAGAGAGAGAGAGAGAGAGAGAGAGAGAGATTAACCTGCGTCTGTGCGTCTCTCAGCAGCAGCGTCTAATAGTGAATCTTTAAGCTGAACTGCTTCTAGAACCTCACTACTAAGAAATGTCATGTACTTTTCAGCTGCGAAACTATTTTATTGATAAATTCGCAGGGCAGCGCTGACAACAAGTTTCTGTCCACGTCTCCAGGTGTGTGCGTCTGAGAATGAGAACGGGAGAAAGAAAGCGCAATTTCCGTACATAAAAATGTGGAAATCATGGAAATAGGTTTTTTAAATACCCTATTGGTTGTTATATTTGTCTTCTGGGGTTTTGGTTCTTTAGTGTTGTAGATAGCCCACCCATTGTTTAAAAATAAATATGTTGCCTATGCTGAATCCGGCCCTGGTTATAAGAACATATCCAAACCCTGAAATAACACTTCGAACAATAAGCCAGTGTCAGCAGAGTCAGAAATTAACTTTTCCATAAGGGGCAACTGATTTTCTTTCTTTCTTTTTTTTCTTTTACCTTTTGTATTGCATCTTTAATGTTAAATTCTTACATCAAATAAATTAGAATAATATGACAATAGGCTTTTACCAATTAAATCAGTATTCAGAGATATAGAACCTGCATCTGAAGATGCTTTTAGATGTATTTAGCCCACAATTTAATGCTGATCAGACGGCTGTACGTGCATTTACATAGCAATTAAAAATGTATAATGAAATGAGATTCATGTTTTATACAACATTTTTAATACAGAAATATGAACAAAATGAAATTATAAGCTACTTGAATAATGACAGTAATATCACCACTAGGTGGCGGTATTTCATTGTGTTTTCATTGTGTCTATTTGTTCAAAACTCTTCATTAATTTATTCGGGAATAAAATCAAGTGGCTGTCTATAATAATTGATCACTGAATTGTTGTCTATAATAATGGGTCTTTCATTCAGGAATGATACACTACTGCGAGTCAGTCGCACAGTGGTTCTGTGACTTTGGTTTAGTTGGCAGAGAAATAATAATTTTGTATGCCATCAGTTAGCTGGCCAAAACTCAATATTAATTAAATAAACTCAGCTTATTGTCTAAAACTACATATGTTCACATAAATTAATAGTGGTCTGCGCTTGTACAACATTCTCCCCGCGCTGCACTGCGTCGATATTAATTAAAAGATATTAATAGGTGGTGTGCCAAAGATGTAGGCTAGTAGGTAGTTGTGAGTGCAGGTGCAAAGTAGATTCATATTTATGAGATAAACTAATATTTCACAGGTAGGTGGCAGAATTTATGCCTACACAAAAGAAAGCTCTGTCGGTTTGTGTCAAGCCATTTCTTAATCTGGCTGTTTGATGAAGAGAGTGAGATAAATGTAGTAGAAATAAATACGTTAAGAATCCATAGAAGCGGAGGACTCTTATTATGTTTTTAAACATTGTAATATTTGTTTGACCAATCAGCGTAGAGGGGCGTTTCACTCCGCCCACATGTAGAGATCGAAAATTCAAGTAGTTTATTCGTTTTCTGTCCCTGAACGTAAAAACGAAAAATGAAGCCGAATTCTTGATTTTTCGTTAGTTTTCATGGGAAAAAAAATAAAGTCAGATTTGAAACAACATGACAGTGAGACAGGATTTTCATTTTCAGGTGAACTATTGCTAAACTTAGTTCTAGTCTTATAATGGCCCATATTTATTTTTGGTGTGCCTGCATCACCCTGATTTTGCCATGTTAAATGAAAAGATATTGCATTGTTGTTTTTACCTGTTTGATTGATTTTGCCATCCTCAGGAAAGAGAAAAAAAACATTCAGTCAAAGAACATGTGGATGCTCCGATGAAAAGTGCTGTGTTTTTCCGCTTCAGTGACTCCACTGTGGCCACAACCAGGTCGTTTGGGACTGTAGTCATTCATCTCATCACTGGGAAAGAACACTTTGCTGTAGGATACGCAGGTTGTTTCCCAGCATTGATGAGAGAGTTTGCACCGGTTCACCCTGCAGGCTCTCACTGTCTGTGAAGCACATGATATCCTGTTATGAAAGACCTTTTTGTTCTGTTTAATACCTGAGGAGGAACATAAAAATACAGCTGAAAAAATTAAGAGACCATTGTAAAATGATACATTTCTCTGGTTTTTCTATTTATAGGTATGTGTTTGAGTAAAATTCATGTTTTTGTTTTATTTTATTAACTACTGACATTATTACTCTCAAATTCTAAATAAACATATTGTCATTTGACAAAAATATGCTTTCAAACCTCAAATAAAGCAAAGAAAACAAGTTCATGTTCATTTTTAAACAACATAACACTAATGTTTTAACTTCAAGAAATCAATATTTGGTGGAATAACCCTGATTTTAAATCATAGCTTTCATGCTCTCCACCAGTCTTTCACATTGCTGTTGGGTGACTTTATGCCACTCCTGCTGCAAAAATTCAAGGTTTCGGCTTTGTTTGATGGCTTGTGACCATCCATCTTCCTCTTGGTCACATTCCAGTGGTTTTCAGTGGGGTTCAAGTCTGGAGATTGGGCTGGCCATAACAGGGTCTTGATCTGGTGGTCCTCCATCCACACCTTGATTGACCTGGCTGTGTGGCATGGAGCATTGTCCTGCTGGAAAAACCAATCCTCAGAGTTGGGGAACATTTGTTTTCTTCCAGTACAACCGTGTATGTGGCTGGCTTCTTGTGCCCTTCACAAGGACAAATTTACCCAATTCCAGCCTTGCTGAAGCACCCCCAGATAATAATCGATCCTCCACCAAATTTCACAGTGGGTGCGAGACACTGTTGCTTGTAGGTCTCTCTAGGTCTCTGCCTAACCATTAGACAACCAGGTGTTGGGGAAAGCAGAAAATTGGACTCATCAGAGACAGTCCCTTGCAAACCTCAGCCTGGCTCTTCTTTGCTTCTCCTTGACAAAGGGCTGTTTTCTAGCTTTGCACGACTTCAGCCCTGCATCTAGGAGCCTGTTACGAACCTTAGCATTATTTTGTAGGTCACTTGATATCATCCTGTGGTTGTTGAGTGACATTCCAATGCATTGATGGTCATCCTGGTCAGTGGAGTCGTTTTTGCCCTCTGCCGGCCTGTAGCTTTATTGTCCCCAGTGTCTGCAGCTCGACCTAGTTCTTATGAACCGCTGTCTTTGACATTTTAAGGAGGCAAACAACCTGATACTAACTGTATCCCTCTGCCAGTAAAGCCAGAATTGAACCTTGCTTCTCCTCACTCAAACTCTTCTTTCCAATCCAATCCAATTTGATTCCAGTAACTTTTGAGGTACTACTAGCACTGTTTTTGCTATCCAGCTGGTCCTACTGCAAGAGGATAGTGATTACCACAGCAGCGGTTTTTGTACTTTTCCTCGTTAAATAAGATTTTGTTGAGGTGATCACCTAAACAGTACTTCATAAAGCAGAATGGCTGCCATACATGTAGAGATGATGATTTAAGAAAAATTGGGAGTGGTCTCTTAATTTTTTCCAGAGCTGTATATTCCCAGCAGGCACCAGATGTCTATATAAGGTCAGGTTGATGTTGGACATGACGTCGGACAGACGTTGCATTTTGGTTGAAAATGAAAATCGGGTTGACGTCAGTATTTGACGTCAATCTGACATTGACTTAACGTTGGATTTTGGTTACACAACCTAAAAACAACAAAATATCAACGTCAGCTGACGTCAGTATTGGACATCAATTTAACATTGACATTAGACGTTGAATTTACATTGAATTTTGGTCCCCCGACATCGTAACTGAAATTTAACCAAATATCAACGTCTTATGACGTTGTGTGCCTGCTGGGTTGAGAATGAGAAGGAACATAAAAATATCTATTAATTGAAATTAATACAATTTCATGTTTTTCTTTAAAATACTGTGTTTAAAACTTTACATTTTATAAGTTAAATTTAAAGTTTGGGGTCAGTAAGATTTTCTTTTGAATGCGACAATGCATTAAATCGAACAAAAGTGTCAGTAAAGACATTTATAATGTTACAAAAGACTAATAAATGCTGTTCTAAATGTTCTTTTGAATTTCCTATTCATCAAAGAATCCTGAAAAATGTCAAGTCAGTTCACCTTACAGACTGTGCAAAAGAGCTTTAACTATATCAAATTTTACATAAAAATATTAAGCCGTTAAAATATGAACCATTTTTAACACCGATAATATTAAGAAATGTTTCTTGAAAAGCAAATCAGCATTAATCTAGAGAATGATTTCTGAAGGACAATGAAGACTGGAGTAATGATGCTGAAAATTCAGATTTACACCACAGTAATAAAATACAATTTAAAATATATTCAGTTAGAAAACAGTTATTTTAAAATTGTAATAATATTTCACAATATTACTGTTTTATTGTGTTTTTGATCAAATAATTGCATTCTTTTTGAGCATAAGACACTTCTTTCAAAAACATTTAAAAATCTAAGACCCAGAAATTTTAGACATATGAATAAAATATGAACATTAAGATTGAACTGCTGAACTCTTTGAAAAAAATGGTTGTTGATGCCCGAGTATTTGCAGGCCCCCCCTTTTCAGTATTTTGGGCCCACTCACTCACTGTCTGTCTGGACAGCCTCAAAGTATCACTACATTTCTTTGAGAATATCTGCATCTGAAGCTAAACATAAGTATGTGATGTTAAGTCAGACACATAACACGGACACATGCTGTTTCATAGACTGTTTCTATTTCAGATTCCAGATGAACATATACTGTATAATTGATAAAGACATTAAACACAGTGAAATGTCCCAGTTGGAGTGCTGCTTGTCCTTGCAGATCAAGTCTTATATGTAAATATACTCACTGCACTGAAAAATGGTCACTAAATCCTTTCCTAATAAACAGTACATCATGGAATATTGTTTTTTTCCTGATATAACAACAATTCATTAGCACTTAAAAAAGAGCAATGCTGTCTGATATGTTTAGACTGGATTTCAGCTATAGATGAAGTGACCAGAGGTTGATACTGTGTTTGGTGGAATCGTTTGAAGAAGTTTAGACAAACTCTTACTGGACTAGAGCTAACAGAGAAAACAGCTTGAAATTAGCCAAACTGTGACGGAAAGAAAGAAGTATAAGGCTTTAAGCGAAAAGAAGCAATTAAAGGAACAAAGCTGCTATTAATCAGCAAGACAGCAACCCTGATAATAATTAGAAATGTTTCTTGAGCAGCAAATCAGCATATTAGAATCATTTCTAAGGATCGTGTGAAACTAAAGACTGATAACGCCCAGACTAAATAGCAAAGTCATGGGACATTTGTTTCAATTCTGCTTGTTTGGTGAGCTGGAACCAAATTCGGAGAAAAGGGAGGATTGAATTACGACAACAAAAAAATTCACGTGTACACCTGTAATATTTACGACAGTGAACATTGCAAAAACACACAAAACTACGTTCA
Organism: Tor tambroides; assembly: GCA_021397915.2. Classification (NCBI taxonomy): domain Eukaryota; kingdom Metazoa; phylum Chordata; class Actinopteri; order Cypriniformes; family Cyprinidae; genus Tor; species Tor tambroides. The sequence goes on from JAFVLL020000445.1 coordinate 39,672, forward strand.
GCTGTTTTAATGGATCGTTCTTGTTAGAGCTCAGGCTCAAAATCAGGCATAAACATTTGAATTATTTACACAAAGTTTACAGGGTGCCAAAAAGTATGAAATCAAAGAGCTAAAATAAGCCTTTGCTCAACGAGGAATTGACTGTTAGCTTTCATGAGGATGTAAAATTTTGATAGAGCTGTAACCGCTGTAGGCTACTTTTTGAAAATTTTACACAGCATTATAAACCCAATTTCTGTAATATTATTAAACAGGATGAAATGTTTGAGAGTGAGGCTGATGATACATGGAGCAACTTTTTGCTTGGGCGCTTTCCCATTGAGAATGTGTAACAAATTTCTATCTAAATGATTTAGATCGGTCGTGGGCTCTTTGTCTCATCTGGTTGCCTTCCCAAAGTTGCATGGGAACATTGCTCAAAAAGTTGCCCCGTGTATCATCAGCCTGGCACGAACCAACTAATAGGCTACCACAAAATATCAAACATCCCATCTATTGCTAATACATACGTTGTGATGTTCTCTTGCCAAAAATGATGCCACTTCCTGTAGAAATGTACCATTAATTATTTTATTTTTTTAAGATTGTACAAAAGACTTACAGGATGGAAAATAATAAAACACCCTAAATTACTAGGCTACAGAAAACATAAAAAATACCGTAGGCTACCATTCCGTCACAATACCCTCACAAATAAATGTTTTTTTTGTTTTGTTTTTCACTGATGACAAATACCATTATTCATTCGGTTTGTTTTGAAGCACTTAAGTGACTGCACATGGTCAAGGCTAATTACATTTTACCATGTGAACAAATGCAGATAGTGCACATGAAAATATTCCTCTGGGGAAAATAAGCTATAGACAAACAGTATTTTCGGCTAAGGCTGTCAAAACATGAACGTGAATGTCCATTTAACTTGTTTTTTTATTTTTAAATATGGTTTATTATCATTTTTACTGTTTACATTATTGTTTTTCTTTTCATTATTTCTTAATTTAAAGGTATAGTTCACTTTGAAATTAAAATTTGATATCTATCAGCTTACCCCAAGGGCATCCAAGTTGCAGGTGTCTTTTTTTTTCAGTAGATCCAATTTTGATATTTTTAGGTCAAACCGTTCTAGTCTGTCAGTCATATAATGGCAGGTATAGGTCACTGTCTCTATAAGAGGGAAAAAGAACATGCACAGAGAAATCCAAATTAAACAATTCCCCATCGTAACTACACATTGATGGCCTAAGACACGAAACGAGCGGTTTGTGTGAGAAAACAAACAGTATTTATATCGTTTTTTACCTCTTGTACACAACCATGTCCAAGTGATCTGAGTAAGCTCTGGCTTAGTCTGCGTAAGCGCCGGAAAGCGCCGGAAGTGATCTCTCGCGCGTATACGTCACTCATTGTTTACACAGAACAGAGATTGTAGGTAAGATGCCAAAATCGTCTTCCATTGCGATGTCCTGTACGTCTAAATATGTTTAGATCTTCACAGTGAAAGGTACCACTTCAGAAATCTCTGTGTAAACAATGAGTGACGTATACGCGCGAGATCACTTCCAGCGCTTGCATAGACTAAGCAAGAGCGCGCGCGCACACGTCACACACGGATGCGTGCGCAGACCAGATCACTTGGACATGGTTGTGTACAAGATGTAAAAAGCGATACCAAATACTGTTCGTTTTCTCTCACAAACCAGGTGTTTTCACATGGTCTTGAGCCATCAATGTGTAGTTAATTATGGGGAATTGTTTAATTTGGATTTCTCTGTGCATGTTCTTTTTCCCTCTTATAGAGACAGTGACCTATACCTGCCATTATATGACTGACAGACTAGAACGGTTTGACCTAAAAATATCAAAATTGGATCTACTGAAGAAAAAAAGACACCTACATCTTGGATGCCCTTGGGGTAAGCTGATAGATATCAAATTTTTATTTCAAAGTGAACTATCCCTTTAAGCAGAAAATTGTGCCTAATGCTGGATTTCTAACATGTTCTCAGGTAAGTACTTCACATCCAAAACCCAGGATACAATAATTTTGCATTACATTCAAAATGAAATATAAATCAAGATCTAAAGCTTAACAAAGAAAGTGGTGGGCAAACGGCTTTTTCCTGGTTTTGTTTAGATCTCAATCTTGTGTGACCAGTTTGTGTTTACATTACAAAGCAGAAAAATGAGATATGAACTATAATAAATTGAAAAACACTATACAATAAAGATAAAAACAGTATGCTCTCCTCCTCTGTTCCTACTGCAAAAACCCTGAGTGTTTCAGATTGAAGTGTTTGATAAACAGGCTGGCTTGCTGCGGGCACTGCTTTCAATGTTTGTTTGGCATCAGAAAAAACAGAGTCATGTCAAAAGCTACTGATGTCATAGGGAAATTTAATAGGCCTATATTCTGAATAGTTGTTTTCACAATAGTCCTCAAAAATTCTGATTAGTTATGTACAATTAAAATAAAAATAGTATGGATATGTATTGCTTCCTTTCTTTTTCTATACACTCCAAGTACAAAACTATCACTGGGTTGGTTCTATTTCAAAAGGTACTAATAAATACCTTTAAGTTACTGTAAGGGAACATGTTTTAATACTGTACTGGCATTAACGCAGAAGGCCGTGTTATGAGGGCTGCAGCAAGCCTTCAGTCACGTCTGTAATTTCAGTTACAGCAGGTAAGAGGAAATATGAGGAAAAACCATGGATGATAAGATTTTTCATTTGATACTGACCTAGATCTGTCCATGCAATGCCACGACAGATCTTCACACCACTAATTCTCAGCTTCCTCACGTCGCATGATGTTTTGATTACACTCTCTTTAATATTAGCCACTGGGCTGCAACACATCACACCGCATTGCTTCTAACCACATCCATGCTGCGTTCATTACACTCAACTTTCCGTTCACTTTTCAGTCAGCTGTTTATAAAACATAAATCTTTTTTTAATAGATCTAATGCATAATTATAAAACACAAATAAATAAATGTCACAATTAATACAGAGCTAATGATTTGTGTTAATTATAAAAAAAGATATAATTAAAAAATAAAACAGTACATACACAACACACAACAGAGAATATAAAACGATACCAAACTTTCTATCCCTTCATGGTTAATAATGTTTATCATATGGGTGCAGCAGGGATGATGGAAACTCAAAAACAGAATGTTAATAAAGCAACAAATCATTAAGCATCAAAAAGTTCACTTAAAATATATGAAAACCCATGTAGAGTTACAGGGAAAAGTCAAGGGTGACACTTCCCAAACTACATCAGAGAATCTATTGAAATTTTTCAGCTTACAAAAGACTGGTAATAAAGATCAGCATTAAAGCAATATCCATCAGCCCTGATTCATAATGCAAGTTTAAACTATCTAGAAGATCTGTATGGAGAATTTGAATGATTAACCTGTGCTGCAGAACCCATTGCCCCACGATCTGTGCATTACCATGACAATCAGAGCTAACGCCGGTGAAGATGACCCTCACTCGAATCTGCTCACCTCTAACTATCACTCTTCCACAGATAACAGGTTTATCCAGCTAAAATGCCTCACCATTGAGGAGGTGTGTGAGTGCTCAACTAATGGCCGGTATTGACAGCACTCATAATCCCCTCTGAAAGCCTTTCAAAGGCTTGATTCTAAGAACTGAGATTTTCTTGAAGACTAATTTTAAAACCGGGTTGGCTTAACAAACTTTAGGTTTCACAATGAAATATCAAAGTGCTTAAAGAACACCAAGCATTTATTTTGTGCTGTAGAATATATAGTACAATCACAATTTAGCTGAAAATGACTGATTCCTAGGGTGGCCATTTAGTGAAGCCAGGATAGAGACTGAAAAATAATCCCAAAACTACGAGCAGTGACAGAAATGAACTTTTCGATTAAGGGGGGACATTTGCCATCTTAAATAGATTCCCAGGGGCTTTTTTTTAAATCTTTTTTTAAATGGCTGTACCTTTTTTTTTTTTTGAATACATGCAATTCAAATAATGAGACACTATAGGGCTGTTACCAATCAAACGAAATCAGTACAAAATCCAGAGGTGGCACAGAAGCTGCATCTGAAGTGGCATTTAGATGCATTTACACAGTAATTTTACACATGTTTAATGCAGCTCGGAGATGCAAGGAATGCATTTATACTGCAGCTACACTTGCATAAATAATGTTAGGAGACATAAAATATTATGAATATAGAAATTTGAACTGTTGGGGGTAAAAAAAAAGAAAAGAAATTACACTACAAATATGAAATAGCATAATAAGCTATAAATTATGAATAGGTATTTTATACAAGATGTTTTTATTTTCTAAAACTATAGATAAATTCTAAAAAAACATATGTCTAAAAATAAGATTAAAATCCAAGCCTCAAAATAAGGTTTAAATGAAAACACCATGAAAAAAGGCACACAACATTTGCTGAATGTTATTCCAATGTCTGTCAGGGAACACTTTATCAACATATTACATGTCCACACACTGAATAGATGAAAATATTCTTAAACTGTTGCATAAACCTGTCAACAACATAAACAGGCCCACAGCAGGAGTGACTATAGCGGCTTCTGCAAAGCTCACAGCACATGAGACGTGAACAAAATGTCAGACTGAATCACATTTCCAGTCATACTCGGTTTGTTGTTGTTTGGAAAAATCAAGTTAGAGGCATTTTTTTTTTTGAGGGGATGCATCACAGCGGACAAACGCTGCATGGGGTCTAAACACGCTGGCAGGTGGTCATTATCATGAGGATCATGTGAAGTGACCGCTGAGATTTGCTCCCTTTTAAGATGATGGACACCAAGGCGTGAAATTCCTTTCAAAAAAAGAAATCTGAGAAATTACCAGCATAAAGCAACTTGTTTTTTAAAGGAATAGTTCACTCAAAAATGAAACTTTGCTGAAGACTTACTCACCTTATACAGGATGTAGATGAGTTTGTTTCTTCATAAGAACAGATTTGGAGACATTCAGCTTTACACCACTTGCTCACCAATGGATCCTCTGCAGTGAATGGGTGCCGTCACAAGTAATCCACACGGATCCATTGGTGAGCAAGTGTTGTATAATGCTACATTTCTCCAAATCTGTTACAATGAAGAAACAAACTCCTTTACATCTTAGATAGCCCGAGAGTTAGTAAATTTTCAGCAAATTTTCATTTTTGGATGAACTATTCCTTAAACTGAGATTCCTTCACAAGAGCATTGCTACTTAAAGCAAGGTTTATGAGTGAATTACAAAACATTAACATAATAAAATCAGCCAAAAGGCAGTCACAGGAAGCAGATGTGGCCACTCACTTTCAGGGTTTACAGTTTCATGTGGACTTATACTAGAATAGACATAAAATCTCACAGATCTCAACATCCACATGCTCATTTTTACTGAAAGCTGAAACAGATGTTGCTCAATAAGATAGAGATCACGCACAATACATTGTACAATAAGTCTATAAGTACACACTTTGAGAAAAGACAGAAAGCTTCTATTACTGTATATATAAAATACATTATCCAAGTTAAGTTCCAGTGTTTATGGTGCTTTCTATTGGTGAATAAAACAACAAAACAGCTTCACTCTGATGAGAGAAAACTATGAAATTATGGGTTGAAATAGCAAATGATGATATAAGAAAAGCGCTGGTGACCACATCAACATATTGATTTTAATGCATTGTGTCAAACTATACACATTTCAGACAAAATCAAAGACTGCTTTAACACGTTTTCAATCAAACACAACTCTGATGAGAGTCGATTTCATACTGATTACACGGTGCTGTGATAATTGTTGGAATATCAAACGTTTTCTGCTTTTTCTGAGTCAACCTATTGACTTGCTGTCTTTAGCTTAAGTGCATTTCGAGATGTTAGTGTGATTGTTTTGTGGTTACATGGCCTGTCGGTTCTTCTCCAGGCTTTTTTCTATGCTGTCAAGAACTTCCACCGCAGCTTGAGGAATTCTGGTCCCTGGGCCGAAGATGCAGCTGACGCCGCTCTTGTACAGGAACTCATAGTCCTGAAAAGATGATGAAATAATCAAATCACGTAAAGCATCAATACTGAACTATGTCATGTCACCATTAGCAAACTAATTAATTGAACTTGTATTGAAACGGGAACATATTAAGTGTGCTGTGGAGCACATATAAAAACAAATTAAGTCTAACTAATTGCTTTTAGATAAAAATGTCAATCACAGTCATAAATAGAAACAACTCAGTCTTGAACTAAAATAGAATGCAGTTTGTGTTTATATATATATTTTATATATAGTTTGATTGGATGCACAACTTTTGACATTAACAACAAAAGACAATAGAACTGTTGTCTCCTTTTTGATAAGCCTATTTTTTCTATCATAACTATGCACAATTACATGGTCATCTGCATTATATTATTCACATTCAGCATGACTCAGTACTTGGCTCAAGACCCACCCATTGAGAACCACTGATTCAAACCCTCCCTTGCAAAGCAAATCACATCAGTGTATATTTTAACTGCCATGCCAAATGCTTGTGGAATCTACCTGACAGATCTGATCCAGTACAAACAAACGGATTGCGTGCATTAAAAGGATTTTCATGTCTGCTTCAATTACCGCAGCTTCAGCTCCATCCACTCACACTCACTACATGTTAACACTCAATAATCAATTAATGACACTCAGAAAGAAAAAACAACTGCCAGTGCATCTACGCAGCAACAAAGTAATTGCATGCATACAGGTTGCTACACACCATCCCATGTTCATATTCACTAGCTAAGAGATAATTATGTAGGAATGTGCAGACTGACGTTATACAGGTCCTAATTACACCCCACTGCGACTGAGAATAGAGTTTGACCTATACATGAATGAATCGACCATCTATCTGTTTGAATGTATCTGTTATGTTGAAAGAGCAAGCAGCTTCTGGTTGAAGATGAAAAGATGAAAACGTGCAAATTTACATGGAGTTTGAATTCAGGCTTCAGTTAGTTATTTGTTCTGAGCACAAATGGCAGGGTAATACTAATTATAAGGCAATATTGAAAATAGCAGGGTTATTAAATAACGACGCATTATTGTACCATTCCAAAGAGGCACAAAATCATGACTGACTTTTTCATTAACTGTTCCCTCCTGGTGGAATGATCTACCCAACTCAATCTGATTAGCTGAATCCTTACCCTTCTTCAAGAAAGGGCTAAAAACACATCTCTTCCATCTTTATTTGACCCTCTAACTCTTGCACTCTCTATTATAATTATATTTGATCTATCTGTCTTCTTTGTATTTATTAGTCTTCTTTGTATCTATCTGACCCTCTAACACTAGCTTTCTTTTTTTCTATTCTATCTACTTGTTTTCTTAAAAAAAAGGCTTTCTTTTTTTTTCCCTATTCTACTTGTTTTCTTTCATAAAAAAAAAAAAAAAAAAACCTTGCTACGTGTACTGCGTTAGGCTAGCCGAGACTTGTCATAGCGCTTGCATATTGTTGCTCTTTTGTTAGTTTTGATTGCTTCTATTGTCCTCATTTGCAAGTCGCTTTGGATAAAAGCGTCTGCTAAATGACTAAATGTAAATGTAATGTATTAGATGTTAGTGAATAGAAGTTTGGGGCTAGTAATTTTTTTAAGCAATTAATCATTTTATTCAGCAAGCTTGCATCAAATTGAAAAAGAGTGATAAATGTAGTTCTTTCTAAATGTACGCATCAAAGAATCCTGAAAAAAAGATTTCCACAAACATAGCAAAAACAGTTTTCAACATTGATCATAAGAAATGTTTCTTGAGCAGCAAATCAGCATATTAGAATGATTTCTGAAGGATCATGTGACACTGAAGACAGGAGTAATGATGCTGAAAATTCACCTTTGCATACCAGGAATAAATTATTATAGAAAACAGTTATTTTAATTTGTAATAATATTTCATAGTATTACTGTTTTTACTGTATTTCTGATCAAATAAATGCAGACTTGGGGAGCATAAGACTTCTTGCAAAAACAATTAAAAAAAAAAATCTTTCTTTGGATCACTAAAATATATATCTATATGAAGAGTTTGGTTCCAAATGGCGATAAAAGCCATTTTTTAAAAAAATTGAGTTTCCGCCAAAATCAGTATTGTATCTGGTCGGTATTGAAAAGCCAATTTTTAATTTTACGCAAAATGCGATATCCGCCGTGTTATTCTGTCATGTTTTCTCCCTATCTTTCCAAACTGTGACAAACGCCAGTCTCCCTTCTCTGCAGAATGCGATAAATCCGCTCAACCAATCACAGCGCTCCATTCCACACACTGTAAACAGTAATGGCGGTGCTTTGAATACACCCGGCATCCTAGTTTTCCTTATCTACTTTGTACTTTGTGATCAACAAACAAACAAATAAATCGCATGTGATTGTCATGCGCATCTCGTCAGTAAAGCCGGTTCTGTGATTAGTAGTAAATCTCCTTCACGTGCTTTCAGATGGAGCGGCATTTAATACACAGAGCCGTAGTTCACTGACAAGCTACGCAATATCGCATTCATAATCACAGATGAATCGCATTCGATGAACGCGATATTGCGTAGCTTGTCAGTGTAAGTTTTTTTATTAATGCCATTAATGATTTTGTTAATACAGCGTATACCACTAGTCAACTAAATGAATGTAACATGGCAAAGATGAATGCACTTTTGGAAGTTGAATGTAAGGGAAATGTCAACAAATGTTATTTTACACTAAGCAGCAGCATTTGCATTTAAGTTTTACATTTTTCATTAGTTAATGCGTTCAGTAGGAATCAAACCCATGAACTTGGTGTTGCTGTCACCATGCTCTGAGCTACAAGAATCTCTTATATACAATATGATCTTCTTGCTACTATAAAATAGTTAAAATTCTGTATAGCGACCTGTACGTGCACATTAATTAAATTTTATATGAACGCAGCAGGTGTTGCACCTGCTGCCTGAATTGCTAATTATCAGTGAGCTCACATGAACTGAATTCAGTATTAATATGGTAAAGGTCAGACTGCTTATTATATTGACTTTGGATCGTTATGTTGCTCTGCAGGCATAAGCGGCCTATGCTGCGTGCCGTTCCCAACAACCCTTAATCAAGCTAAAATCAATGTAATATGTGGCCTTTCATGACTTTCTGCTTTATTAATCAATAGAATAAGGTAATCTGACTTTTTGAGATGAGATTCAAAGATTTAACGATTAAGAGAAAAAAAATGTGACGTTTCTGCCACTAAAAAAGCTGTTTCTTATCTTTTCCTTACACATTGTCAATGGTAAAAGTTCAGCTGAATCTAATCTACATCACTGTCAAAACATAATAATCAGGTTCTGGACAGATCATCTAAGTTGAATGTCAACTTAGATGATCTGTCCAGAACCTGATTATTATGTTTTGACAGTTGTCCATGTCAAAACAAAGATAACAGCTTCCTTTGAACATTGTGGATCATAAAAATAATCTTCTTTACAATGTAAGGCCATCTGAGGTGTAGACAATTTATTTTGAAGTGAAATCGAAGAATTACCTGTTGTGACGTCATTTCGAACAAAATCAGTGTAAAATTTTCATTTTTGGGTGAACTATCCCATTAAGGCAAAGTAACTACACCAGCTACTAACTGAAAAACTGCTTCAAGGTTTTTGACTTATTTAACATCAATCTTCGTACTCTCTTTTCCCTGAAACAGACAGATTTCACAGAGGGATTTTCTGCCTGTGTAGGTATTCTCACACTGTGCCTCTGCTCATATGTCCAGCTGTCTATCAGGGGGCAGGTGTTACCTGTGGCGGTATGACCCCTCCGCAGATCACCATGATATCGGGTCGGTTGAGGTTACGCAGCTCTTTGATGAGTTCGGGCACGAGGGTTTTGTGTCCAGCTGCCAGTGTGCTGACACCCACGCAATGCACATCTGCATCCACGGCCTGCTGGGCGACCTCCAGCGGGGTCTGTCGTCATGGAAATGGACACAACACAAGAAATGACAAGCATTAAGGCTCGTTTACATCAAGAACAATAAATACAATCATAACTATATCAGCCTCCACATCAACGCACTATAACATTCCATATATTATAAGCAAACACTGCACTTTTGTCATCTGTTGCATTTAAAGCAGGATGGATTCTGATTGGCTGTCCATGTTTTTATTATTCATGGACTGGAATAAAATCATTGTGAAAATGATTTCAGTGATCTAGTTCCTCTGTGCTGTTATTGTTATAGTTGTGGTATGGACTCTTCTATTCTTTTAAAATTATATTTTTATCATTATCATTGTAGTTATCGTCTTGGTGCGAATTAATATTTCTATTCAGCAAAAATTCATTAATTTGATCTAAAGTGAAAGTAAAGTTCTTTTGAACTTTCTATTCATCAAGAAATTCTGAAAAAATTGCATCACAATTTCCACAAAAACATTAGGCAGCACAACTGTTTTTAAAACTGATAATAAGAAATGTCTCTTGAGCAGCAAATCAGTATATTAGAATGATTTCTGAAGGATCATGTGACCCCGAAGACTGGATTAATGATGCTGAAAATTCAGCTTTGCCATTACAGAAATAAATTACATTTTGTAATATTTGGAAACAGAAAAGTGTTATTTTAAATTGGAATAATATTTCACAATATTACTGTTTTTACTGTATAGTTTTACTGTATGCAGCCTTTGTTAGCATAAGAGACTTCTTTCAAGCACATTAAAAAAAACTTCCTCCAGCATTTTAAATAGTAGCATATATAAACCCTCACACTGTGTTTGAGGTCCAAGGGACACTTTTTTCACTTTATACCTAATAATCTAATGTAGAAACAGTTTTGTTCAGGATGGTGCTGAGTATTCATGGAGCACAAATGAGAGATTTTGACTTATTTTGAAAACTGTGGAGAAGTGGGAGCTTAACTCTGAGGTATGCATTTGATCTGCTCAGTCATGGATTGAATGTTTTGATGTTCATGGCTCAGAAAGGATCTCTTAATTGATGATAGACTCTGCCCTTAAAGGAACATTAGGTGCTAAAATGCGTGAGATAAATACACACGAGACAAGTTGAGCTCCATGAGCTGATTTATTGAGAATCTTTAACACAAGGATGACTTTCGGAGAAAAGATATTTTTAACCACATATACAGAGAAAAACTCTTTTGAATAGAATATCTAAAAGCAGCATCACAGTTACAGCATCTCTCTTACCTGAAATAGCGGGCCGACGTCCACATCAAACCCAAGGTCTGCAAATCCTGTGGCGATGACCTTTGCCCCTCTATCATGACCGTCCTGTCCCATTTTGGCCACGAGCAGACGAGGATTTCTGCCTTCATGCTTTTTGAACTGTATGACTCTGAGAAACAAGAACACACAGCATGATAGCATCAAATTACTGATGAAGTTTCCAACACTTTTATAGGTTTATAACTATATGATGGTAAGTTATTTTTTGGGTGAGCTATTCCTGAAAAGGAAAAAACTGTGGTTGGTTACTTCATATACTTTCCTAACACAGTTACATTTTTTCCAAAGTATAGAATATAAATCTAAAATATCAATCTAAGATGAAAAACACAAAATAATCTTAAGATCTTCAGGCTGTAAGATCTGGATCTTTTGTAGGTTTTGTGTTAATAATTTATGGTGTATTGTTTGATTTTTACGGTCTCACTCTCATCGCTTTTGTCAAACTAAGGTCACATTGGGGCGGAGAGACATGCTTTAATCAGACCGCACAAAATCCTTAAGACACACAAAGACAGAAATACAGTGGAATCTCTGAGCTTTTGAGCAGTCTGAGCTGTCTTTATTTATCACCAATTCAGCAGCTAAAGCTAAATCCAGTTACATTTAATGCTTTTTGACAATAAAAATAATGATGCCGTAAGGGTCAAAAGGATGTTATCAGGCCAAGCCATGGGTTCGGCTCAAGTGCAATAAAAGATTAAATGTCTGCAAAATGTTATTATTGCTCAATGCAACATTTTAATATTAGGTTGTACCATATATATACCAAAATATATTTACCATATATTTGACCCTGGACCACAAAACCAGTCTTAAGTCGCTGGGGTATATTTGTAGCAATAGGCAAAAGTACACTGTATGGGTCAAAATTATTGATTTTTCTTTTATGCCAAAAGTCATTAGGACATTAAGTAAAGATCATGTTCCATGAAGATATTTTGTAAATTTCCTACTCTAAATATATCAAAACTTAATTTTTGATCAGTAATATGCATTGCTAAGAACTTCATTTGGACAAATTTAAAGGTGATTTTCTCAATATTTTGATTTTTTTGCAACCTCAGATTCCAGATTTTCAAATAGTTGTATATCCGCCAAATATTGTCCTATCCTAACAAACCATACATCAATGGAAAACTTATTTATTCAGCTTTCAGATGATGTATAAATCTCAATTTTGAAAAACTGACCCTTATGACTGGTTTTGTGGTCCAGGGGTCACATGTATATATATATATATATATATATATATAAATTACAAGTGTTCTGTAAACTTTAGTTTTTAGTTGTTTTTATTGTTGCATTTTTGTTTTTATTATTATTATATTTACTAAATAAATATCATTTGAACTGCACATATATATATATATATGTATAGTATTGTAAAATAAAACTATTGTACTATCATAGTTATAATAGTGTAAAACTATTGTAAAATAAAAAAATCTACATATGACAATTTATATATATATATATATATATATATATATATATATATATATATATATATATATATACACATACACACACACACACTTTTGACTTTAATAATATACATTTCCAACAGTCAAGACCTGAGAAGGACCAATTTTTGTCCACTTATTTGGACATACTACTCATTTGACATACTGATTTTAGCATACTATATAGCAGGAAAGCAGGCATATCTGGATGTGGAGAATGAGTAGAGTTCCAGAAAGTGGCACTCCGTTTCAGGAATCTGCCAGCCCTTACCTGTTATGCGCCAGTGCTATCTCCTCATGCTCGCCGAATTCACTGCGGTACGCTCCGCTCACCATACGCGTGCTGGCCTTGTGCTCCCCAAAAACAGATTTCATGGCATCTGTGATCTCCCCCACCGAGCACCTACAGAATCCAACAGAATCCTTTAATCCACACATAATCACATTATATCATGCAACACAATTCCTGTATTGTTGTTTGGATTGTTATATGATTGAATTTGTGTTTGCAGTGCAGTAAAAAAATGAGAAATCACATTCCATATGTTCAAAGCCCAAGAAACACCAGCTTCTCATTAAGCTTGGCAAAACACAGACACGCGGCACTAACTCGAGCTCTTCCAGCCGGACTTCCAAAAGCAGGAGTGTGTATAATCAAAGTCCAAAAAGTTGACAGGATATGGACTGGAAACCCACAGGTTTGCATGAGAAAAAGTATAGAACTCATTTCCGAGAGGGAAAATAAAAAAATATAATATAATATAATATATAAATTATTGCAAATTTTAATCTTACAAGTCTGACTTTGTTTCTCACAATTCCAAGAAAAAAAGGCAGAATTGCCAGATATAAACTCAGTGTTTTAACTTTTTTCTTGTTTACTACTCACAATCCAGTTTACACCTCGCTACACTGTTTTTTTCCACCAAGGTACAAAAACATAACAATTTTGACTTTTTCCCTCCAGAATTGCAAGTTTATATCTCCCAATTCTGAGTTTATCTCTCTCATATCTCAGAATTGCTAGAAAAAAGTCTGAATTGTGAGATAAACCTGCAATTACTAATTTTTTTGCCCCTGTACTCTTTGCAAATATGGAGGTGTAATCTCACCTGAGTTTCTTATTACAGATTCATAATTATGCAAATGATTAGATCTAAAGCTAATAAATACACTGATAAATAATAAATAACTCTAATGAGCAATAAATGAAAAAGCAACTGACACACTAATTCTTCACACAAATAAATGACACCCTAATATTATTTCAGGTTCAGGATTTGAATAAACCTTTTGTAAATGCATTTGCTTTTTGGTTGAGATACAATCATTTTCAAAAGTTCTCTGCATCTGGACTTCATGAAGCCAGACCCACCGGGCTCTTGCAGCCTCCACGGCAAGCTCCAGCAGGTTTCCATCTCTGGTACGTGCACACTGTTCAATCGCAGCCAAGCACCTCTTCGCCACCTCCGCATCCCTGCTCTCTCTGACCTGCAGTGAAAACACAGCTTCATTACAATGTGCAAACACTGACCCTGGATGAGCCAAACCAGGAATCAGCTCAGAGTGTATAAACAACCAGTCAACGTCCATCTGAAATCATGTGGATGGAGTTGTCAGAGAATATAAATACATTGTGGGGAAAAAACAATCTCAGAAAATACAGCATATAGGCTAGTGCAGATACTATTAACTATCAGCTGAACTGCTTTAAATGCTGTAAAAGGGGTGAATGAACTGTGAAGGCCAAACACAGAGAAACTGTGATTATTCTTATCTTCTAGCTTGTGCTAATAAAATGCCATAACATAAGCACATAACAAAATTACTAAGACAAACTATAAACAAAAACTAAAATCCAAAATATTAATAAACACACATTTATTACACACACACACACACCATATATACCATAGATACATAATTAGTTGACCTAAATTCGTTGACCTAAGTTGGTATTATCTAATTGTGTACTGAAGTTTAACAGCTGACATTCATGACATTCTAATTCATTACATACCTTTCTATCAAAGTTATCTGACATTATCAAGATGAATTTGTTCTGACACAGTTTAACTCTGAGTTCTTGTCATATTTTATTACCATTTTCTAAACTATAGCGAATAAACTGTGATAATGTGAGAAATGTTGAAGGTGTCTGAATAAATTTTGGTTTGACTGTGTATATATATATATATATATATATATATATATATATATATATATATATATATATATATAGATAGATATATAGATAGATAGATAGATAGATATAGATAGATATATAGATATAGATAGATAGATAGATAGATGTATATATATGTATATATGCCTATACATATATGTGTGTTTGTGTGTGTGTGCGTGTGTGTGTGTGTGTGTTATTCTAAAACCCATACTAATAATACTGATGCCTTTGCAGAATATAAAAGGGGTCATAATAACATATATTTTATATTCTCAGAAGAAAAAGAATTCAAAAGAAAATGTCTTTTCAGGCAGTAACATTTAGCTAACCAGTCTGCCCTCTCTGTCTGATCAGCCGGACAATGCAGAGAAATTGTTAAGTGACATTAGAATCGAGGCACAGGAGGACATCAGTGCGCCAAGACTCAGGGCATGATGGATACATGGACATTGTTATGGCTTATTATTTGCAAAAGAAAATCTGCTGCCAGACCCATAGATGATGATTATTAAAGCTGTAACAATTCGCTCATTTTCTCGATGCATTGATTACAAACCCTGACGATATGAATCCATCTTGAAACATGCATGGATTTTTGAATCGTGAATCGTTGGTTTTGGCCAATAATCGATAAATAAAACGCTAAAAATCGAATGAATTGCGATTTCTATAGCGATTCAATGCTTTAAAATATATACACATTAAAAGGAACACTCCACTTTTTTTGAAAATAGGCTCATTTTACAACTCCCCTAGAGTTAAACAGTTGAGTTTTACCGTTTTTGAATCCATTCAGCCAATCTCCGGTTCTGGTGGTAGCACTTTTAGCTTAGCTTAGCATAAATCATTGAATCTGATTAGACCATTAGTATATGGTCATCAAAAATGACCAAAGAGTTTCGATAATTTTCCTGAATGGATTCAAAAACGGTAAAACTCAACTGTTTAACTCTAGGGGAGTTGTAAAATGAGCCTATTTTCAAAAAAAAAAGTGGAGTGTTCCTCTAATTTACAACAAGCATGAATTAATGGAGGCCTTGAACAGCGTAGTTCGTGCCTCATATCTGTCCTTCACGTGCTTCACTATTTACTGCCTATCACAGGGTTGCACTCCCGCTCCGTTCATAGCTCTCACGGACACATTTTCTGACCAGCCAATGTGTGATCTCTCCACAGTACTCATGGCCAGTACAGCTAGAGTAAAGTAGTTTTACTTTTCTGTAGTTTTTCAGTGGCTTTCAGTCATTCTGTTGACATCACCTGAGCAGTTGAAGGCTGCGCATTGATTGCATGGATGGAGCAAAAAAAAAGCATATGTACAGTTCCATTGAATGATAAATGACTTTTAACTTATTGTAGTTTAACTGAAAGTACGAAGGAAACGGTTAAAATAACCACAGCATTAACAACAACATTGAAATAAGAGCGCGAGGTTTATCTGTCAGTTAATCAGATGCATGAAAATTGAGTTCGTTATTAGCCTATAGCAAACAGTAGACATCCAGCGCATTTTCTTTCAGAATCATCATTCAAGAAAGGAAAAGTTAAATACTGTAGCATTTTATTTTATGAAAATAAGATAAAGAAGCTCATCATGCAAAGGCATGACATAAAATATTACCCTATACATTCATACTATGCTACACAGTAGTCAACACAAAATAATAGGCTTCTTTTAAAGCATTTTATTTGAAATCTGGGCTTACATACCATAGTGAAAAATAAATATACTAAAATGTATTTGAAATAAGTTTATTTCATGCTAAGGATACTTCAAATAAATGTACATATTTATGTACTTAATAAAAATACCCTGCAATTGACCTACTAAACTGGTATAGTCTGCTAAATTGGAATAACTCATTTTGAACCTAATGCTCTTTAATAGTGAGGAATTACTGCTGAAGTCCAACTAAAGATAAGTACATTTGATTGTGCTAAAGTGGAACTATTGGAAGTTTACTTCAGGTACACTTTAAATATCTTGCATTTAAAGACTGATAATTATTCTAAGATCATATACAATCCTCATCAATAGTGAAATTAAACACACTTTAAGCTCAATATTAAGAAATGTGCATTGTGCACAAGTAGTACTCCAAATAAAGTTTAATTATAATTTTTATATCAGTAAGTCTTGAGCGGTATGTCAGAAATATATTAATAGATTTGAACTATACTTGAAATAAACGTGTTTCAAATATATTACTTTTTTACTAATGTAAATTTCTACATATGCCATATGTCATGCCATAGCATCATTAAACCAAGATATAACATAAAGGTTTTTGTTGTTGTTGGTTTTTTTTGCCCTCACTCTCTGACTCCATAAAGTCTGCAAAGCATTTAAATAATCCTGTGAATGCACTTAAAGAATGCAGAATCGAATCGTTAATCAAATCGCATTGAATTTAATTGTGAATCGTCTCGAATCATATCGTTCTGAATTGGCAAAAACGAAACCCTATGAATTGTAAATCATGAATCACGAATTGAATCGATTTGCTGTTTACCCAAAGATTCACAGCCCTAATGATTATATTACAATCTGTTTAGACAGTGCAATAGGGGAGGGAAATAATGTTACATGTAGGGCTGCAACAACTAATCGATAAAATCGATTATTATCGATTATGAAAATCATCGACAACGATTCTCATTAT
>JAFVLL020000445.1:57363-93346 GCA_021397915.2 Tor tambroides
TCAAGTTCTTCCACACTGACTGAGTCAATCATTTTCTTTTTGAACCTTGTCTTATACACAGAGGCATTGTCATGTTAGAATAGAAAAGGGTCCTGTCCAAACTGTTGCTATAATATTAGAAGCACACAGTTTCCTAGAATATCATTATATGCTTTAACATTAAGATTTGTACTCATAGAAATTACTAAAGTAGTCAAACCTGTTCATTAAAAGGTGGCGACCCAATACTTTTGGCAATATAGTGTATTTTCCTTTCTTTTTTACAACATGAGAGAGCCTAAATTATGTTCCAAGGTACCCAACATCACTCCACAGATGCAGTGCATACACTCTGTGAACCGAAGATGTTTTGGGGAACCGTGAAGAGATAAAGAGTGAACACATGCCAAATGATTCCAGATCAAACAAACCACCTTCAAATCTTTGATCTGAAAAAAACTAGGTGGCTGGCACTTCAAATATTACATCACGGCTGTTGATGCACTTACATTTTCAACATTAATATACAGACTGTCAACGCATGAGAACTCCCAGAACACGTGCTGTAGAGTTGCTTTTAACTTCAAACATCAAACTAAAGTTTATTTCTTAATGCGACAACACCTAAAACGACTCGCAAATAAATTTTCACTTTGGGGAAATGGCAAAAAAGCCATGAAGTGGATAAAAACACGATTTAAAGGATTGCACACACTCTTATCATGTCAAACTGCTGTATACATAGAAAACATGCAGCCTAAATAAGAGGTGAATTAGATCTTCACTAAGAGCCATGCATTATTAGAAACAAGATTTGTTTCTGTGAATGTGAAATGCTGAACAAACTGATTCACTAAAATGATTTGGTCAATGTTTGGAATAGCATACTACTACAGTACCCTTGCTGTTGCTGCAGTATAGAGTGTGTACACTATGTACAGTGCGATGAGGTCAGGTGACAACACTGTATCCTGCATCATCCTGCAAAATTGATTTTGCAATGGCCAGTCGATTCTATGCTATACTATATGTGTTCATTACTGAAAACTCATGAGGTATACTGAATAATCCTTTGAGGGTCAAGATAAATGCACTCCAACATCAAAGCATTCCATCTGATTTGATGCAGGAGGTCAACTGATGACCAAATGAAATGCATTTCAGTGAATCTACTACAAAACTGGCTGTTAATATTTCTCAGCTGATTGGAGTTGCTGTGCTCATTGTGTGCAAAAGAAGACAGGATTTTCAAATAGCTCACACAAAAAGGACAACTAGAAATGTACTGCATATTTACATACTGTTGTCTGTTATGATCACCAACCAGATGAAAAAAAATAATGAAAGAAATATTAGTAAAAGTAATAAAAATAAAACAAAATATTGTGAAAAAATATTACAATTTATGATAGCTGTTTTCTATTTTTAATATATTTTAAAATGACATTTATTCCTGTGATCTCACGCTGAATTTTCAGCATCATTACTCCAGTCTTCAGTGTCACGTGATCCTTCACAAATCATTCCAATATTCTGATTTGCTGCTAAAGAAACATTTCTTATTATCAATGTTGAAAGCAGTTTTTCAAGACTTTAAATGAATGGAAAGTTCAGAAAAGCTAGAAACAGAAATCTTTTGTAACCTCTTGTAGCCAAAAATGTACTTTCTTTCACATTTGAATGCATTCTTGCTGAATAAAAGCAGTATAAAAAAAAGATCAAGGAGATGTTTCACTTGATTTTACAGTGAAAAATTGAAAATTGAAAATCAGTTCAGTCAATATAAAAAATAACTATTCCATTTCCAATCATCTAAGCTCAAATTTCTCCTCCTGCCCTTTAAATCAGAAAACAGACACTGTGCGAATGAAATGGTAATGATTGTTACTTTATGGCTGCATTAAACTTGTCTGCCCCTTAGCTTTTAGAGAAATGGTAATTGCTTCTCTCCATGCTCCTACATCACTGAATATAATTCTATAAAGTTCTGAGTCAATGTCACGTAGGTTCTATAATGTTCACAGATCTGTATTGCAATGATGAATACAATGATGACAGTTTCTCTGAACAAAATGATAGATTCTGGTCATTTCTATGAAGCACTTCAAGTACTTGATTGAATTACAGCCCTTGATTGTGATTAGGTAACTTCACAGAGAGCTCTGCTGGGAAGGGACTATATGTAACTATTTGAGATCGCGTCAACACGAATGAAGGCACTTGACATCAAAATCCGTGCGGTGAATCATTGCCGGAGGGAACTAACCTTGCGCAGCTTTTCAATCTGCTTGTTACGCACGGCTGTGTTGTCGATGGCTAGCACGTCCACAGTTTCTTCCTTCTCCAGGCGGTACTTGTTGACCCCCACGATGACCTCGGAGCCTATAGTGAGACAGAGAGACGAGGGCATCAGCAGAAGAGCCTAAATAATGAAGGGCGATGCTAGAGATGCCTGGAGCTGAAATAAACCATATCAGATTTGCAGATCTTAGTGCATGACCATGTAGGTCCAGGTCGGAGGACAGAGCTTTAATGGGCTCCTTTCACCTCATTGAGAGACGATGATAATCAGTCATAAATATAGAAACAGGAGCTCACAGGGAGTGTTCCATAATATAACAGCATGTTCATTAAACACAAATTAGGAGAGCACATCTATAGGGATATCGTGGCAATACAATTCTATACTAATATGTAATATATATGTTATATATATATAATTATGCAGGGGAATGTGAAAAGGCTTATGTTAAATAGTGTTTTTGTCTATATATGTCTATATAGTTTTTATTAATTTTTCTTTTTTCAGTTGTAGTTTTACTTATTTTAGTACATCAAGTTAAATGAAATGTTGAACTAAACGAAAAGATGTTGGCTTGGCAACTAGATTAATTTTTTTATATGTTATTTCAGTTAACATTTATTTAGTTAGTTAGTTAGTTAGTTAGTTAATTAGATATAATAGCCCTGCTCCTAAAATATGACAGAAAATTCCATTTGGGCAGAAATAAAGTACTGTTCTGGGTTACAAGATCAACAAGATTGTTTTTTTTTTTAGAAATTATTTGTAGATTTTTGTCTTTTGAGCAAGGATGCATTCAACTGATCAAAAGTGACAGTGAGGACATGTATAATGTCACAAAATATTTCAGTTTTTTCTCTTTTCTTTTGCACTTTCAATTCATCAAAGAATCCTGATAAAAATACCACGGTTTCCATAAAAATATTACGCAGCACAACTGTTTTCAACATTGATAATAATCAGAAATATTTCTTAAGCAGCAAATCAGCATATTAGAATGACTTCTGAAAGATTATGTGATACTGAAGTCTGAAGCAATGATGCTGAAAATTCAGCAAATCCTGATAAAGTCTGTGACCTATCAGCTACTAAAAATGTGACAAACCCAAAAGTTTCTGAAAATAAAAATACTGAGAAATCCTGAAAATAAGTGAAGTGAATGACAGGCTGGTCCGCTCATGCATATTTCACTACTCTAAAACGTATTCATGCACACAAGATAAAATCGCTGAGGGCCCTCAAGATCAAAACCCTGAGCTTCTAGGGTCAGAACGAATGCAGGGAGCTTCAAACATCTGCTGTGAAGCCAACATGGCTAAGTTTCTGTTTGCAATGATATTCATTGCATCTTCTGGGCAACTTCAGCGAGACTGTGACCTTCGCTGATAACCACAGCCTGAGAGGACCATCTTGAAGGTCATAGAGAAATGCTCAAAAAGTTTAATGATTCTAAAAATGTAAATCAAAGAAACATCATGGCATAAAATGAAATATTTCAGGTAGTTTAGCTCAAATGCTGTTGTCATTACAGCAATAGGAAAATATTATTGTTTTCCATTTAACTTTTAACTCAAATTATTATGCTGATGATATGAAGTAATAAACTAGGGGAAAAATGCAAAACAGAAGTCTCCAGCTTTGAACCACACTTTTAATTATTGAATCATTTTTCGAGTGCTGTGCAATATTAGGCTCTTATAAGATGGATGTGCGGTTTATAGCAAGTGTAGCTAATGCATCCATCACTTCATTAATGTGTTCATTTATTTACAGACTTTCTGTCCACCTTAGGTTCAGAAGGAAGCGTTAGAGTGGCTTCTGAAGTCTTTAGTGATAACCGTGTGGTGGTTCACCCTAAAGGAAAATCATTTGCGCAACGGGCAGTAAAATATCCAGTTGTGCGGCATCTGTGGGACATTTAAATCATGCATAATTCCTTGGAAAAAGAGTCACTTGCAAACCATTACCCGATGTGAAGAAACACTCGATTAGAGACATCAAACTTCAGGCCTCAGGATTGGAAATATAGGCATGCATGTGAAAAATGAAAATCTTGTGTTTCAATTTTAACACAAAAAAGTATTTGACATGATGATTGTTCCATGAAGGTGCATGTTAAAACAGTGCCCTCTGGTGGAACTGTATTTATCAATCAGTAAAAGCATCAAAGACAGATGCGTTCTGAAAAGAGCATGTCAATATCTGAGATCTCTGACTTAAAAATAATCAATGTTACTATCCCTGCAGCTGCGGTGCTGGCTGACATGCTGTACAATGTGTGGTGATCAGAGCATTACGCACATCTGTGTACCTGCTACCTAGAACGTAGGTTTGAATTTGACATTCGTGGGGATACGACAGCAGACAACATCCCCCTTCCTATCCAACTACTACAACATTTTTGCATTTATGATAGGCTTTTGACAACAGTTTCATTTCATCTAAAGTCTATTTATAGCTGTGATAGCTAACATACTCATAATTCATAAAGAGAGCTTTTTATGTTATGGCATCAGACAATAATTACACAATTTTGATTATGTGAAACCAACAGCATTACAGCAGCAGTTTAATAGTTGTTTTCTTTGAAATGTTTGACTACTCAAAAGAGAATAGAGCAAAATATAACTTTATTAATTTGTGTTTCCTGCTAGCCAAATTTCACATACATAAAAATTTGGCTCTAAACCTCTCTTTTCTTTACTCAAAGTTGATCTAGACAACTATATGGAAACTCCTAAGCTCTGTTCATCCTAAAAAACTGTCTCTCTACATTCATCCTATGTGTCCTATTAAGTTGTTGATTTGCTATTATTATTTTTTTTTTATTATTTTTTTTAGATTTATTTATTTTTGTTAACCTGGCAACACATCCCTTACAGAAAATTATAATGGTAATCTATACTACTACTGCATGGTTAATTTTCTTAAAGGATTTGTATCTGTGTATACTTTATTTTTTCTTTGTTTTGATTTTATAACTACTGCCTTAATGGTTTGATGTTTTGTACTGTTTAATAAAAAAGAAAGAAAGAAATCAGACAAAAAGATTTGCGATACACGCTCCGAAGTCCCGAATCTGAATGAAAAGATTCACAAACCTGCTTCAAAGTCCTGATCTAAATCAAATGATTCACAAAACGTGCTCCGAAGTTCCGATCTGAATCAAAAGATTCACGAACCCGCTCCGAAGATCCTATCTATGATTCATCAAATGATTTGTGCTCCGCACTCCGAAGTCCCGATCTGGGAATGCATGCTCCAAAGTCCTGATCTGAATCCAATGATTAGTGGTACGCGCTCCGAAGTCCTGATCTGAATCAAATGATTCAAGGCACGCGCTCCAAAGTCCTGATCTGAATCCAATTAATCGTAAACCATCATTTCAGATTGGGACTTTGGAGCGCATATCACAAATCTTTCAATTAGCTAAATGATTCACAAACTCGCTCCAAAGGTCTAAATCAAATGATTCCGGCTCTGCCCACCGAAGTCCCGATCTGAATCCAATGATTCGCGATCCGCGCTACAAAGTCCAGATCTCAATCAACCGATTTGCGAACCTGGCCCGAAATCGATCTGAATCAAATTATTCACAATCTGCGCTCCTAAATCCCGATCTGAATCAAATGATTCGCAGATCATCATTTCAGATTGGGATTTCAGAGCAGTATCACAAACCTTTAAATATGCAAAATGATTTGCGAACCCGCTCCAAAGTTCTGATATGAATCAGAAGATTCGTGAACCCGCTCCAAAGTTCTGATCTAAATCAAATGAGTCGCGATCCGCGCTCCGAAGTCCCGATGCGAATAAAAAGACTTGCGATATGCAACGGATCATTCGAAACAAAGAATTATTTTGTTATGCAATGGTTTAACGGATTTGGAGTTTCGAAAGCTCCGTTTCACCAATCACTAAATGATTTTTAAAATCATTACAAGTTATGTCGAAATATTCAAAAAAAAAAAAAAAAAAAAAAAATGGATGGCTCTTTTGATCTGGTTTTTGCTAGTGAATGGAGTTCATTCAGATTATCTGGAGCGGTTCCAGCGTAAATGACTCGCTAGTTTTATGACATTAACTGAAATAAGTGAAAAAAGTATGTTTACAAATAAAATATTATATTTTTATTTCGAAGATAACTGCTTTTTTTTGTAGCTTAATGACCACTGCAATTCAGTTGGTGACAGTAGGAAATAAGTTGAAAGCATCCAGTCATCTCTTACCATTGCGGTAAATGTCAAATTTGTATGAAGTTCAAAAATTTCTAAAATGTTACATTTCCCTGCTATTTGGTATTTATTTCTATGTTATTGCTTCACTTGACAGGTTGACAGGCTGAATTCTTTCCAGGCAATTGTGTTCCAATGCATTTTCTCCAATCTAATTTCTGAACCTCTCACAGTGACTACACTGATAACAAGCCACATTACCTTTGAGACACGCTGTAATATTGACTTCAAAATGAACAGATGCCACTTCAAAACAAACCCTATATTCAAAAGCCTCTCCAAAGGTTGCTGATATTTCATGGAAAGCTTGTCAGTGCTTTTGAAAAATCTGTCAAACAGAGTGCATTGACATAAGCCGTTTAGAAGACGTGTGGTGTGGTTCAGTAAAGCCTCAGTTTTTGCTTGACTGACTGATTGATGTTTCCACAGCAGACGAGAGGACTGTTATGTGACATCTGCCTCAACATCCACTCACCTGTGAACAGCTCTTTATCTATTTATACCTAAAAGAGAGAAGAAGTGACCTCAAAACCTCTCTGCAAATCCCAGGACCCTTACTGTTTGAGTACCTCCATTCAGATTCAATCATCATGAGCATCAACCACTCCATGCAATGTTTACAATGTCATCGCTAACCTAGTTTACTGTAGGGATGGTGCTTTGTTCAAGCAGAGACAGTATGAGGAAGAGACATACCTCTTTTTGAAAAATTAAGATAAAAGTTCATTGTCTTTTTAAGAGATGCTGAATTTGGTTACTCTAGAATACACATGTCGTGTAAGTTTTAGACCAAGGTCATTCAATTAGACTGGAGCTGTACTGTATGTCAACTGCCTATTCAAGCAAGCGCAATGCTCTCAATGTGAGTTTATATGTCTGTTTTTAATGCATATGACTAGTCAAGACCACTTCCATTAGTCATGGAGGTTTCTGAAGTAGCACTTTAGTTAAATGGGACATTAGTCACGTGTCCTGGGCTGTAATCATGTATTCAGTCATGTGTTTTGCTTTGGTACCTGAATCAATGCGCGCTTGTCTGCGGGCGGCACATTCCTCGATGCGCAGTTTGGGAATTCCCTCGGCTACAGCACGAGCCATACCGCCCATGTCCTCAATCTCAGTGATGAACTAAACGAGACACAAAGAGAACAGAACTCAATTAAACAAACACAAATATCACAGATATTGCTACCTACTGAGAAACAAATCAGAGTGCTTCGGAGTAGGAATATCAAGGCTTACTTTAAGCAATTGCTTATTTTTATAAATCCAAGAATTACTGTTTTATAATAATAATAATAATAATAATAATAATAATATTACATTCTAAATTAATATTAATTTCAATAAATTCAAATGTAAAATTATTTGAATTTATGCAGTAATAATAATAGTAATAATATTTATACAATTTAATAAATTAATAAGTCAAGTCACTTATATTTATATGGCACTTATAATGCAATACAGATTCTTTCAAAACCTAAACAGGAAAATAACAAACGTTGCAAAATTCACTAATTATAAAACAAATCCAATTTCAGGTGTAAAGCGTCTCTGCAGCTTAAATTAAAACTGTATTAATAAAACAATAAAATAGATTTATTACTAATATGTACATCTATCATCATTATAATTAAATGCATCAATTATTTTATTATCATTACTATTTAACGTGTACTATTTAATATTTAACATGCATGTATAATAATAATGCAATTTATAATGATATTATTTAGGGCTGGGCGATATATATCGTTCGATATATCCATGCGCATTTCGTCAGTAAAGCCGGTTCTTTGATTAGCGGAAAATCTCCATCACCTGTTTTGAGATAGAGCGCCAGTTAATACACAGAGCCGTAGATCACTGACAAGCTACGCCAATTAATCACCCGCGAAAATGAACGCGGTATTGCGTAGCTTGTCAGTGATCTACGGCTCTGTGTATTAACTGGCGCTCTATCTTAAAACAGGTGATGGAGATTTTCCGCTAATCAAAGAACCGGCTTTACTGACGAAATGCGCAAAATATCATTCGATATATATCGCCCAGCCCTAATATTATTATTATTAACAATAATTGATTTTGACCATATTAGCCATCCACCATATTTATTATTTATTGTAATTGTTATGTTTATTAATTTACTTAATTATTATTAATTTTAGTAGTTATAATATTATTATTATAACAGAACAGACTTTTAATACTGGTTAGATCATATCAATCACCAATCATAACATCAAAATTTGTATCAGCCAAAATTTCTACAGTGTATGCTGTCATTAATTATTTAATGTGTTTATGAAGTGTTTAATTACAGATCTAGATATAAAGTCAGGTGTTTTTTTTTTATTATGCGGACATATGAGGGTAAAAATCCATTACCACAGATTACAATTAAATACAGTTGTCACCACTTGTTATGATGCAAAACGCATAAATATGGGCAGATTAGAGAAAGTTTATCAAGATAATAGTTTCAGAATGAATGGTTGTCTATAGTACGAACCTTGAGCGCTGAGTTGTACACGTCATTGGTGAGGGCCTCCATCATGTAGGACCCACCCCAGGGGTCAGCCACCTTCGGGATGCCTGACTCCTCCTGGATGATGATCTGTGTATTGCGGGCGATGCGGGCGCTCTTGACGGTGGGCAGACCCAGAGCCTCGTCAAAAGAGTTTGTGTGCAGAGACTGTGTGCCTCCAAACACTGCCGCCATGGCCTCGATCACGGTACGGATCACATTGTTGTAAGGGTCCTAAAGAGCAAATGAGGTAGATTTAATCAGACCCATCAGAACATAATTTGTTCAAAATACAGCAACATTTTGGAAAATGATATTTCACTGTGGACGCAGCTACCCAGCATATCATCAGAGAAATTTAAGATAAGAAACTGCATGAGCAGTTAGAGCCGAGTTCAGCAGGCGGTTTTTGAGCTGTGCAGTGACAGTACCTGCTCAGTGAGGGACCATCCTGATGTCTGACAGTGAGTTCTCAGCAGGAGGGATTTGGAGTTCTTGGGTTGGAACTTCTCTTTGATAAGCGTCGCCCACAATCGCCGCGCTGCCCTCAGCTTCGCTATTTCCATATAAAAGTTCATGCCGATCCCCCAGAAGAATGACAATCTAAAAAGAGATCATGCAAAAAAAAAAAAAAAAATCACACTACATGCCTTCATACTTTATATGAAACCTTTAGAAAACCAATACATCAGAGCTGTTGTTATTTACAATCATCATAATTATTTTTAAAATGTATTATTAAAAATAATTATAGTACTTGGATTAATTAGAAATAATGCATATGCAGTAGTAATAGAATAATATCAATAATTAAATCAATATTTATTTAAACAACACAATTTAATATGTATTTCTAGTAGTAGTAGTGCAATAATAATAATAATTTATCAATATTATTATAAACATTCATTTGTAGTTTGTAATACTAGATTACCATAGAATTATAATTATCATCTTTCTAATGTAAATTAATATGCATTAAATAAAAATTACAGTAATTAAATTCATTAGAAATAATGTACTCACATTTAGTATTAGTAATAGCAATAATACTTACAATACAATTATATATTGTATAACAATTATAATCACATTTATACAGTCAATACAATTTAATATATTTGCATTAATAAAAATGAATAAATAATAAACAATGAACAGATTAATTATTATTATGCACTTTAGTAGTAATAGTAGTATTCATTATTTTATCATCAGTATTTTGTAATATATAATTTAATATGTATTTACTATTAATAAAATATTTGTAATAATAACAACTATCATCAATAATAATAATAGTAATAATAATAATATTATTACATTTAATACTTTACAAAATTTTTAAATACATTTCATTAATTAGCAAAAATCCAGCAATTAAAATGTATATTAATCATTAAACATGAATTAATAATATGTATTATTATTATTATTATTACTTGGTTATTTTATTATCATAATCATTAACACAAATAATTGCATGCATGACATAATGTTATTTAAGAAGTATTATTATTATAGACTTTTTCCACATTTCCGGGTTCCTCAGAAGCGAAGTCGTCAAAGTTGGGTAAACTTCGAGGGCAGTGAATGGGAGAGTAGAACAAATATATTTTTTGCATTACCATTTGTTCAAAAAGCAAAAGAAACTCCACAATAGCATTTTCAAGACTTTCAAAAAAAAGGAAAAAATTGAGAGAGGATGTTAAATTTTGTTAAATCCTGACGATGTTAAATTTACTGTCCCTTCCATAGACGCTGCATTATAAACACCCTCGCATTAGCGTTAACTAGTTTTTTTTTTTTTGTAATTCGATGCAAAGGTGATATAAAACAAAGTATAGTGTTATAAATGTACATACATTTTTAGAAAAAAATCGAAATACAAAAAACGTTTGAGATTTTACGTTGAAACGCATCATCACCGTCTTGTGAAAAGGGTCGATTATTATTAAGAAGAGAAGAAGTAGAAGAATATGGAACCGACAAAGTCAATTTCCAAACTAACCTGGGAGCGAACTCATCGATGGTGAGTCCAGCCTTCAGTCCGGTTCTGCAGTACTCCAGTCCATTAGCAATAGTGTAAGCCAACTCCAGGATGGCATCAGCTCCAGCTTCCTGTATGTGGTATCCACTGATGGAAATAGAATTAAACTTGGGCATATTCTGTAAGAAAGAAAATCCAATGTGTTAAAGAGTGTGGAGTTCAGATACCATCTGAATATTGATATTGTTGCTCTGAGCACTTTAAAAACGGATAGTGGACTGTATAAAAAAAGAAATATAAAAGTCCTGTCACTCAAGCCGTACCTTTGAGGTGTAGGCGAAGATATCAGCGATGGCGTGCATTGACGGCTCTGGAGGGAAGATGTAGGTGTTTCGCACCATGAACTCTTTGAGGATGTCGTTCTGGATGGTGCCGGTCAGCTTCTCCTTGGGCACGCCTTGCTCTTCTCCGGTCACGACGAACATGGCTAGAATGGGAATGACGGCTCCATTCATTGTCATGGATACCGACATCTTCTCCAGCGGGATGCCGTCGAACAGCAGTTTGGTGTCTTCTACGGTGTCGATAGCCACACCTGCCATTCCCACATCCCCATGAACTCTGGGATTGTCAGAGTCATAACCTCTGTGCGTCGCGAGGTCAAAAGCTACAGAAAGGCCCTGCTGGCCCGCTGCAAAGTTAAAGCAGTTTGTATTTGACTTGTGTCAAAGATTCCCAAACATTTTTGTCAGCCAAACTCTGACCTAAATATTTATTAGCAGTCCCTCTGAGATCTTAATTTAATATTGTATAATAATTCAACAACACATTCATGGTAACATGGCATGCAAATAAACAATATTTGTATAATATAAAATTTCAATTTTAATATTATAACATTTTTTTTAAATGTTATATATTTAGAAAATATCTTTTTATATATATATATATAGATCTTTTAAGTAAGTGTTTTGTTTCATATTATCTATTAAAAGAATTCATTAGAAGATTAAAAACATTTCTTAAGTTATAATCTTAAAAGACTTTTGCCCTATATAAATATATTTATATAAATAATTATATAACATACTTTTATATTATCTATCAATACAAATTATTGGAAAACATTTAGTCTTAATCTTCTTAAAAGTATTTATTTTATCTTATAAAATTCATTTTATATTATAGAAATATATTTATATAAATATAACAATCTTAATAATTGTTTTGTTTTATATTATCTATCAATATAAGTTCATACAATATAAAATTATATAACTTTCAAACCTATTATTTAGAGATATTTAGATATTTTAAATATATATTTAGATATTTTCATTATATATATATATATATACACATTTTTCTCAATGTTTTATTTTGACTTTATTTTAAAAAAAATTATTTTATTTTATTTTTTTATGACAGTATTACTATATAATTCAATATGTGACCACAAAACCAGTCTTAAGTCGCTGGGGTATATTTTGTAGCAATAGCCAAAAATACATTGTATGGGTCAAAATTATTGATTTTTCTTTTATACCAAAAATCATTAGGATATTAAGTAAAGATCATGTTCCATGAAGATATTTTGTAAATTTCCTACTGTAAAAATATCAAAACCTAATTTTTGATTAGTAATATGCATTGCTAAGAACTTCATTTGAACAACTTTAAAGGTGATTTTCTCAATATTTTGATTTTTTTGCACCCTCAGATTCCAGATTTTCTCAGCCAAATATTGTCCTATCATAACAATCCATACATCAATGGAAAGCTTATTTATTCAGCTTTCAGATGATGTATAAATCTCAGTTTCGAAAAATTGACCCTTATGACTGGTTTTATGGTCCAGGGTCACATATATACATTCACTTGATAGTTTCTCTCAGTAGTTTAAATGCTGTGATATCATACCTTTAATATTATCCCTGTAAAACTTGTTGCTTTCCTCTACAGTGCTGAATCCAGCATATTGCCTGATGGTCCAGGGTCTGTAGGTGTACATGGTGGGGTAAGGCCCTCGGGTGAACGGGAAGACTCCTGGCAGCTCATCTTGGACTGCGGCAGTGTCAGTCTGAGTGTACACAGGTTTAATAGAGATCCCTTCCGGGGTCCTCCAGATCAGATCCTCTGGGTTTTTCCCTTTCAGCTGCTTCTTGGCCAGGGCAGCCCAGCCCTCGTGGAGCTTCACTTCATCTCTGTGTGGGGCGGCGGTACGGAACGGTCTGGGGTGACGCTGGGAGTCAAGGGTCGAAGATACAGATGCCCCCAGAAGTCGTCTGGCTGTCAAAGACACGCATGCCTTCCGTGCAGTCAACATGTTGTATGCATTAGGTAAAGGAGAGCAGGTTTAGTTACTCATGGATATCTAATAAAAAGAAATAAAAAGAAACAGAAAAACGTTTCAACATTGATAAATAGGAATAAGAAATGAGAGATGAAATAAGAAATGTTTCTTGAGCAGCAAATCAGCATATCAGAATGATTTCTGAAGGATCATGTGACACTAAAGACTAGAGTAATGATGCTGAAAATTCAGCTTTGCATCACAGAAATAAATGACGTTTTAAAATATGTCAAAATAGATTAATATCAGATCAATTTTAATAATATTTCACAATATTGCTGTTTATTGATTTATTTTAATGATTCCAAACTTTTGACCTGTAGTGTATCATTAATCCTGAATACTGAAAGTCACCCACACATGTTTTTATGACTAGGATTGTTATGGCTAAACACACCTTATAAAGACTTCAGACGTGACTTGACAGAATAGCAAACATGTCATCAAACAGCTCCTATTTTATTATAATATTACATGACATTTATTACCATTAATCAAAGCATGTCACATTTAAAAACCGTATGCATCTCTGAAGATGAACTAACGTACTTTCACTTTTTGTCTATTAAAGTTTGCAAACTTACAGGCCTATTTCGATTATACACCCTTGCATACTAACAATAATCGACAATCTAGGACAATGTACGTCAACATAACACCTACATACAAGCGCTGACACCATAATGTTTTACAACAAAACGTTTAAAAACAAAACAATATCAATTTCTGACCTTGCGTTCTCTCTATTTACCGAACACCGACGACACTCGCTGACAGGCGTGTTGCGTTCCAGCCAATCACAGTTAACAACAAACCAAAAACAGCCAATCAGCATCAAGCGACCTGCAGCTTTGACCCGGATGTGCAGTATATTTCAGCACGGAGGGTGTAGAGGCTTTGAATCAAAGGTTCCTTCTAAAGTTTTTGAAATATTCGGATATTGCTTGTGATTAAGAGCCGCGATAAAATAACAGTTATAGTTACAGTGATATAGTATAGTATAGTATAGCGATACGACATCGATTATTATTTTGAGGGTTTCAAAATCGCTGTCATATTCATTTCAGCAGGTGGCGACATATCCCACTGTTTTTGTTTGTGAGGCAACGCTTCTATCTACCTATCTATCGTCTAGAACTTCATACAAAAAAAAAAACTGAAATGAGAAATAATTTTTAAAACCTGCAGTGTCTTGGTTTAAATAATGCCTTTATACAAATGCATATTAATTTTTGTTAATGGAAAATGTATTGTCTCACCTCTCAGTTATGATACACTGAATATTCTTACTGCCTGCTCTCTCTCTTATCTCTTACACACAGTAGTAGGAGATCAGATAATAATCAATAATAAATGTATCAGTTCCAGTTGCAACAGCACAAAGATTTCAAAGAGTTCAAATATCTTTATTAAGAGCAAGTTGATAAAATGTTAATTGAAGCCAAAGCACTCCACGGTACATATTCAGGTTGTTCCACGTCTCATTTTTATAGATTTGAATGAGACTAACAGCAAATGTTTATAAGGGACAGATTTATATATAAAATATAATAGTAAATACAGTAACACTATCATTTTATAATATGCATTCAGCAGGATATACTTTTATCAAAAGTGGCAATGCAGACAGTGGTTGTTAATGCCCCTCAGAAAACAGAATTATAACCCATTACACCCTCCTGTAAAATACTAACCCTACCAAATTCACCAAGTCAGTGGATTCAGTCTGGTACAAATTAAAATACTGATTGAATGATCCTATTGTATTCACATAGTTTCAGGAAAGTGTAGTATGAAAAAAAAACTTTGCATGTAACATGATGCCAAAATAGCGTTAAGGTCATGTGTAGAAAGATTCACATTGCATTTATTGGCAAAAAACACACAAGTTAATGTGGAGAGTGTCTAGATGAAGAAGGTTTTGTTGGTGGAGCGGGGACTCGTGTTTCTCCTTCTCCATTTGAGGTCTTCAGCCCTGCAAAAGCTAGTGGTTCACTCCAGTTTCAGCAGCTCCACGTCAAATATAAGAGTGGCGTTGGGAGGAATGACACCAGGGTGTCCCGTGGCCCCATAAGCCATATCTGGGGTGCAGGTGATCTTCGCCCGCTGACCCAAACTCATCTGAAAGTAGATGGAAATACTATAGAGTAAGCGGAAACTGACAGAAATGTTCAAGAATACATGCATCACAGCATCAGGCTCAAATACCTGTGCAACTCCTTCCTCCCAGCCCTTGATGACTTCCTGTCGGCCAATCTTGAATTTGAATGGCTTGTTTCTGTCTCGTGATGAGTCAAACTTCTTTCCATTCTGCAGCATCCCTGCAATTAAATAGAAAACAATACTTAATTACCACTATAACTGTCTTTACAACAAACAGAGCCGGGTTGTAACTGATTACATGTAATCTGGATTACGTAATCAGATCCCAAAAAATTAAGACAACAGTTACTTTTAATTGATTACATGATTACAAATATTACACATTAGCAACAAATTATTAATAATTTATGGATTCTCATCTTTTGAATTTTCCTTTCTAAAATAGCCCACAGTTTATATACATTCAGAAATTCTTCCAGTTTTGTAGACATTCACACGAAAGTGGCTATAATCACACAGAAAATTGAGAAGCCACACAGCATGTGACAAAATAAATCATAATAAATAAAATATTTAATCTTTTTTGCGTTTTTTTGTTGTGTTTTATTTTAGTTGTTATTTTGAAATAACAGTTTTATGATTTAATTATTAATGCACTTCATGTTGTTAATAAAAACGAATGGAATGTATTTCTCTTTGTATTTTTATATCAATATATTACAAGATTATCCTATTTAAATCAATGTGATAAACAAGTTAGATCAAAAGTAATCTAAAAGTAATCAAAAAAGTAGTTTGATTATATTACCTAAAATGTGTAATGTGATAGATTACATTACTAACTACAATTTTTGTCATGTAATTTGGAATCAATAACGGACTACAATTTGTAAGTACATCTTATATTTTTTATAATTTCTGAAGAAAACGGGAAACTAAGCAGAACTGTTCAAAATGCAAAAATCTAACCCTAAAATTATGGAGAAAATGGAACTGCACAAGCACAAGCCATTAACACATCTACACACATCTAAACAGACAAGCAGCTGACGAAGAAACTGCGCAATTGCAGTTTCCAGGCTTACAGGAGACAGTAATTGCAGCCCTGGACCAAGACATGAACAGATACCATCAGCACAACATCAAGCACCCATTTAACGGCAGATTCACACTGCAACATGTATGTTGGACAAAACAGATAGAACAACACCGCTCTAAAACAGCAGCTGCTGAAATATACAGTCCACATCAACCATCTGGCATATCACCATCATAAAAACAGACCCAATGATGCCAACAGTTTATACTGACATCGTACTCAGTCATGAGAAAGACACATAGATGATCCACTTCATTATTACATATGTCACTTTGTGAGTAAAATATAAAATACAACTAGATTTTTACATTTTCTCCAGCAGCTTTTGCACAGCCCATGAGGCTACAGTGTTCTAGATTGTTGTTAAGTTGTTCTAGATTGTTGTTAAGGTTGTTTCTAGAGTGGTCTGGACAGTTTTTAGGGTGTTACTAGGTGGTTGCTAGGGTGTTGTAAATGGGTGGCTGTTAGGGTCTTCTGAGTGGTGTTGCTGAGGTGTTCTGCATAGTTTGGGTGTTGCTAGTGTGTTCTAGGTGCTTGTTGGAGTCTTCTGGATAGTTTTTAAGGTCTTCTGGGTGGTTGTTATGGTGTTACTAGGGTGTTCAGGATGTTCATAGGTTGGGTGCTGCTATGGTCCTCTGGGCGGTTTTTAGGGTGTTGCTAGAGTGTTCTGGTGGTTGTTAGAGTATCGCTGTAACGCAGTTCGTAGAACGGGAAGAAGGAGGCGGGAACCGGCAAACATTTAAAGAATTTAATAATAAAAATAAACAAACACAAAAGTAAAGCGGCAGCCCCTCACGGACGACTGCCGCACACAAAACAAATTAAAGTCCAGGCCTGGTCCTCTCTCGTCTTCCACTGTCGTCACTCCTCCTTTTATCCATCCGGAGCTCCTCCGTGGGACTCGAGACCGGTGAGTGGCGCAGGTGTCGCTCATTATCATTAACTCCACTGGCCTCGCTCCGCTCCCACGACTCTCGGCCCCGCCCAACTCACTACAATCGCTAAAGTGTTCTAGAGAAGTTTAAGGGGTGTTGTGGTTATTGGAGTGTTCTGGATAAGTTTAGGGTCTTCTGGGTGGTTGTTAAGGTGTTGCCAGGGTGTTCTGGACCGTTTTTCAGAAGTTGCTAGGTGGTTGCTAGAGTGTTCAAGATGGTTTTTTTGGATGTTCTGAATAGTTTTTAGGGTCTTCTGGGTGGTTGTTAGGGCGTTACTAGAGTGTTCTGGATGTTTTAGAAGTGTTGCTATAGGTGGTTGTTAGTGTGTTTCTATAGTGTTCTGTGTGGTTTCTAGGATGTTTTTAAGGTGTTCTTGGTAGTTTTTAGGGTATTCTGGAAGTTTTAGGGTGCTGCTAGGTTCTAGGTTGTTGTTAGGGTGTTGCTAAGGTGTTCTAGATGTTTTAGGAGTGTTGCTATAGGTGGTTGTTAGGGTGTTAGGTTGTTGCTAGAGTGTTCTGGGTGGTTTCTAGGATGTTTTTAAGGTGTTCTTGGTAGTTTGGGTATTCTGGATGTTTTAGGGTGCTGCTAGGTTCTAGGTGGTTGTTAGGGTGTTGCTTTGGTGTTCCAGATGTTTTAGGGTGTTGCTAGGGTGTTCTGGGTGGCCCCCAAGTCTGTGATACTCTGGTCTCCAGATATGGTTTAACTTTTTTTTTAAGTCGCTACAATATTTAATTTTTAATTTTGTGGCACAGAAGAAAAAAACATATGTAGTATTATAGAGTATTATAAATGCAAAATTAATTTCTGTGCATTTTAACAGCAGGTCTACTGGATGTCCTGACTAAACAGCAGACAGCACTAGAAGATTCTTTGTTTAACTGCTTCAGGGAGTCTGCGGGGTGCCTCCAATCAGACAGGCGTGGTCCACTAACACATAGCTGACCCACCGGAGGGAGCGTTTCTGTGCTTATCTAAATCTCCTGTGGAATCTGAGCTCTTGTGATCCAAATGAACAAAGAGAATGAAATATGAAACATTGGCCTAATTCGCCGGATTATTCGGCCAGTTTAAGTAGGTCACCTTTTGCCTCCGTCTATATCACAGGAAGGAAAAGAGAAAGAGAGAGGAAGACACAACCAATAACACTCTGGTCTACCATGATTACAGTATGAGTATATATAAGAATATGTCTTGAGTCATATAGGGTGCCAAATGTAAAATAAAGCATGTTAAATGTTTGTAAGGTTTATCAACAAATGCTGTTCAGATTTGTCAGATGTGCTTAAAAATAAATTTAAAATGTAAATGTCTCATATTTATACATTTATTTTTCAAATAGGGCTGTTAATCAAAATTTAAATAATTTCATTTTAACTCTCAACTAAAATATTAATAGGATTCATTTTATATGATGGTTAAAATTAATCAGCACAATTAGTAATATATTATCATTTACTGTTTTATTTTTGACCACTTTTTATATTTAATTAATCACACCAAATTACCATGTTAAATTGACATCATTTATTTTAACAAAATATAACAACAATTACATCTAAATCTAAAATCTAAATTCCTTTCCCTAAAAAGTACAAGTTTCCCTATGCCTACAATTTATATTGTAAGATGAGATATTTTGTTACACAGAATTCACTATCACAAGTCCACATTTCACTTTCAACACTAAGGGCCCTATTTTAACGATCTAATCGCATGGTCTAAAGCGCACGGCGCAGGTGCACCTTTGCTAGTTTAACGACGGGAAAAACTGTCTGCACACCCGGCGCATGGTCCAAAAGGGTTGTACCTATTTTCTTAATGAGTAATGAGTGTGTTTTGGGCATAACATGCAATAAACCAATCAGAGTCTCATCTCCCATTCCCTTTAAGAGCCAGTTGCGCTTGCGCCATGGCGGATTCGGTATTTACACGGCGGAATTTGCAAGAGCAAAGACTGAACGCGTCTCCAGAGAGGAAACAGAGCTGCTCGTGCGCGAGCAAATAGGTAGCCTTAGTCTGATACATGCAGTGACTATCCATTATGACATGTAGGCATTTTTATATTTATGTAGCCTACACAATAATAATATTTTACATTGTAATCTTTTCATTTTGAATATTTGGCATGTTTGTGTGCTGCTGCGTGTCCCTGTGTGTGTAATAAGCAGAGTGTACGCGCATTGTGGACCCACCTATAGGCGCATATTACTAACGCACTCTTTAAATAACAAAAAATACTGCGCCATTGACTTTAGAACAGGTTTTAGTTGGTCAATGGCGCAGTCTATTTCAGATGCCTCAAAATAGCAACATGCCAACAATGCGCTTGAACACTCCTCGTTTTCAGACCAGCACGCCCATGAGCGCACAAATGGACGCAAATGCATTTGCTATTTAAACAATGTGCCGCAGGACGTGAAAATGATAACTACATCGGACTGAAACTAGCAAAAAACACTTGCGTCGAGCCTGGCACCACATTGCACCGTGTATGATAGGGCCCTAAGTGTATGAATAACCATCTAACTATGCTTTAGTGAGGACAAATGTGTCTGTGCTTTGTTTAAATGAGAGCCTGACACCATTAGAAGCATTTATTCTTTACAGTTTCGGTCATGCCGAGGGAGATATGAAAGATCCCTCATACTGAGTTTGGTTCTCGTACAGTACAGTATTAACTTTCACCCTCCCCCCCGGACATAAATGGAGCTGAGACTTCCAGGAAGGACCCTGCGCCAAGATATCTGCAGAGCGGGCTTCATTCCAAAACCAGACAGTATATTATAATAGCAGCTTGTTCTACCACAGGGACGAACTAAAGCTTATTTATGAATGAACTAAACTGACTAAATATATCCAGTGTTGCTACAAACCTTTGGAACTTTTATCAGTCTATTTATAAATTAGATTTTTACATTTTCTAAACACAAGTATAGTGCTTGCTCATGCAAAACTTTACAAGTTGCTATGAAGTTGCTAAGGGTCAATGGCTTTACAGAAAATATGTTGTTGCACCTCCGGTGAGCAAGCCAAAAATGTACTTATAGAATATCTGTTCATTAAAAGTCACAGAATATTTTGCAGCTTGTACTATCTGCTCCCTGTTTTAGGCTGTTGCTAGGGTCTTCTGGATGGTTGTTAGAGTATTCTGGATGTTTTTATGGTGCTTCTAGTTTCTTCTGGTGATTGTTAGGCTGCTCTGAATGCTTTAAGTTGTTGCTATGTTGTTCTAGGTGGTTGTTAGGTTACTGCTAGATTGTTCTGGGTAGTAGTTAGGGTGTTGCTAGGGTGTTCTGGATGTCCTCAATGTGTTAGTGTGCTGTTAGTGTGTTCTGGATGTTTTTAAGGCATTGCTTGGGTGTTCTCTATGGTTGTTAGGGTGTTCTGGATGTTAAGTGTCTAGGATGTTCTTGATGTTTTAAGGTTTTTCTAGGGTGTTCTGGGTTGTTGTGTTAGGGTGTTCTGGATGTTTTAGGGCAGGGGTGCCCAAACTCGGTCCTGGAGGGCCGGTGTCCTGCAGACTTTAGCTCCAACTTGCCTCAACACACCTGCTGGGAAGTTTCTAGTATGCCTAGTAAGAGCTTGATTAGCTGCTTCAGGTGTGTTTAATTGGGGTTGGAGCTAAACTCTGCAGGACACCGGCCCTCCAGGACCGAGTTTGGGCACCCCTGTTTTAGGGTGTTCTCTGTAGGTGTTAGGGTGTTCTGGATGTTCTTAGTAAGTAAGGGTGCTGTTAGACTGTTCTTGATGTTTTAGGGTTGTTAGGGTGTTCTCTGTAGTTGTTCTAGATGTTCTTAGTATGGTAGGGTACTGCTAGGGTGTTCTGGATGTTTTAAGGGCATTGTTCTCCATGGTTGTTAGGGTGTTGATGTTTTAGGTTGTTTCGAGGGTGTTCTGGGTGGTTGTTCTTGTGTTGCTAGGTGATTGCTAACGTCTTCTGGTTAGGGTGTTGCTAGAGTGTTATGGAAGTTTTAGGGTGTTCTCTGTGGCTGTTAGGATGTTCTTAGTGTGTAAGGGTGCTGTTAGAATGTTCTTTAGGGTTGTTAGGGTGTTGCTAGGTGGTTGCCAATATCCTCTGGATGGTTGTTAGGGTGGTGCTAGAGTGTTCTGGATGTTTTAGGGTGTTACCAGGGTGTTCTGTGTGGTTGTCCTAGATGTTCTTAATATGTTAGGGTGCTGCTAGGGTGTTCTGGATGCTTTTAGGGTGTTGCCTGTGGTTGTTAGGGTGTTCTTGATGTTATTGGTGTTTTAGGGTGGTCTGGATGTTTTTAGGGTGCTGCTAAGGTGTTCTGTATGTTTTAGGGTGCTGGATGGGGGTCATTAGACCTGCAGTGAGCCAAAACCCGGCTCATTACAAGTCACAGAATATGTTGCAGCTTCTACTGTCAGCTCCCCTGCGACCATGATAACAATCAGCGGTCATGTTGGGTTGGAGCTTTTCTTTGGCTGATGGATATAGTGGGCGCGAGCCTGATCTGCTGACATGGAAAAAACATGAAGTTGTTCTTAGTTCCTGAGCCTGTGCGTGAGAGGTCGGTGAGAAAGAGCGTGAACCAGTCCAGCAGGCACCTATTTTTACCACGGCTTACAGTATCCGTCTACAAGAGCTGGCAGCCGGTTTCTCTCAGTCAGCGTCAAATGTAATCAGAAGCACATGCTACCTGAATACGACTGCCTCTTATAGATTTGTTGGCACATTTCAACTCAAAAACATGTCAGCAGAAAACCGCATGGCACGGCACACGCATGGTTCATGTATCATCAAACAAGAGTATTCTGGCGGCAATGTCAAGTGCAAAGAGAGAGTGCTAAAAACAGTGCTATCAGCTGGTTAAGACAAACTACGTTTCACTCCAATACAATCACGGTGTTAATAAATAATAATTCTCCTTTTTTGTCCTTATCTGTTGTAATTAAAAATGCAGTGTATATAATAAAAATGTAATTTATTCCTGCGATGCAAAGCTGAATTTTCAGCATCATTACTCCAGTCTTCAGTCTTCTTTTGTTGATTTATTAATTAATAAATATTAATATTTTTGTGGAAACTTGTTACTTTTTTTCAGGATTCTTTAATGAACGGAATGTTTCAAAGAACAGCATGTATCTGAAACTGATTTTTTTTGTAATAATGTAAAATCTTTACTGTGACTTTTGATTCATCTTTACTAAATCAAACTATTATTTTTTTTTTTTTTAAATCTTAATGACCCCTAACATTTGAAAGGTAGTGTGTACAGCTGTTCAATAATTTTCATGCTAAACTTAATCTCATATTACAGCCTGCTGTGTGGTGACCTGCACAACTCATTCCCAGAACCTGAAACCCTGGCTACATCCCAACTATCCATACTATATAATATGCCAGAATATGCTTAGAGCATCATGAATCTGAAAAGAGAAATGCCAAATTTGCCCAGGTGGTACAGTATACTATTTCCGGTGGGGTTTCAAAGCTTGTTTTCAACTAATATTATTACCTACAAGCCCCTGTACTATGAATGAGAAGTGATTTGCTGCAATTGAGACCAAAAACTGTATTTAGTGCTGTCAAACGATTAATCGTATCCAAAATAATTTTTGTTTACATAATATATGCCTTATATACTGTGTATATTTACTATGTAAATACACACACATACAATACATATTTTGAAAATATTTCCATGTATATATTTATATTAATATAATTGATATTATATACAAATATTTTAAATGTATAAACATAACATATTTTTCTTAAACATATACAAGCATGTGTATTTATATATACATAATAAATATACACAGTATACACACATATATTATGTAAACAAAAACTTTATTTTGGATGCGATTAATCGCGATTAGTCATTTGACACCACTAATTGTATTGTATAAACACGAGCAGTTTGGACAACAAAACATTTCCAACGTTGATAATAATAATAAAAAATGTTTTTTTTGGACACAAAACCAGCATATCAAAATGCTTTCTGAAGGATCATGTGACACTGAGATGTCAACGGAGTAGAAAAATTAGCTAGAGTGAAGGAGCTGATAATTCAGCTTTGTCTCAAAGGAATAAATTACATTTTAAAACATATTCAAATATATATGGATGAGAGCCAATTTGCTGTGGTTGAGATCAGCTGCAGACTTGAGCAGCTTGGACAACAAAATGTTTGCAAAACATCTCCTTTTGAGATCCATGGAAGAAAGTAAGTCATACAGATTTGGTGAGAATAACTGAGACAATTTTGGGTCAATTATTCCATTAGAAAAAAAGGTTAAAGTAAAAGATTGAGCAATGAACTGTGGCTCTCACATAGCATAGTATCTTCTAGAATCAAGAGAAGGAAGCATACCCCATAACTGCACATGACGTCACTACTTTAATGCCTGTGAATGCCTGGTCAGGGTTCAGGAAACTAGACACCATGGTGGGTTTCTCTTCATTGCCATTACAGTGGCCTAATCCTGGAGCCACCACCAATCACATGGGTGTCTCTTCAGAGCATATTTATACATAGTGTTGCCATTGTTATTAATAGAACCGCCAGTCATGGGAGGTCTGATGGCTTCCTGTGCTCTAATAACAAACCCCAGGAGATCTAGCGGGACTGGGCTAATTGATTTGTTCTGCGCTGGGTCAGA
Source organism: Tor tambroides (assembly GCA_021397915.2). Lineage (NCBI taxonomy): Eukaryota > Metazoa > Chordata > Actinopteri > Cypriniformes > Cyprinidae > Tor > Tor tambroides. Next base: position 81,526 of record JAFVLL020000445.1, read on the forward strand.
GAAAGGTAGGTGTGCGAAGGGTGGGGGTCTCTTTGCTAATTCAGGCATGAGCCTGTGATAAAATCCATCCTGTTTCGCTTGGCATGCAACCATGACTGCTGATAATATACAACCTGAACATTATGTTACATTATTATATTACGGAGTGGAATGAAAGGTTCCATGACTAGCAAAGCAGCAATTCTCATTCAGAGCCTCTCCAATCATAATTCAGTATCAGTTTTCCATCAAAAATTAGATGCAACCAGAGTCTAGGATTAACATTCGCCCAGTGCCAACGTGAGTAAAACCAAATTACACAATTACTTATACTACTGTTCAAAAGTTGGGATCAATTCATTAATTGATACTTTTATTTTGCCAGGATGCATTAATCTGATCAAAAGTGACAGTAAAGACAACTAAAGTTCAATTGTAAATAAATGCTTTCAGGAATCCTGAAACTGTTTCAAAAAATATTAAGCAGCACAACTGTTTTTTTTTTTTAAACAGTGATATTAATAGGAAATGATTCTCAATCACCACATCAACATATGATTTCTGAAGGATCATGTAACACTGCAGACTAGCGTAATGGTGCTGAAAATTCAGCTTTGCATCACAGGAATAAATCACATTTTAAAATATATTCAAATAGAAAACAGGTATTTGTAAATATATTTCACATGATTACTGTTTTTACTGCATTTTTGCTCAAATAAACACAGCCTTGGTGAGAATACAGTAATCGAATGTACAGTAATCTTACAAAGCCTAAACTTTTAAACAGTAGCACAAATGAAATTTGTAACACCACCAACCATAAAAAACTGATACTGCGGAAGGAGAAAAAGAATTTATTCTGGTTTTCTGGTCTGTCACTTTATTGTGTCGCATTAGGATACATGTAACAGTCATGGGGCTTTTTTTTTTAGCTGGCCATTTGCGTTTCTTTGATTTAATTCTCTCATATGAGCTAAACAAAAATATACCAACAAAATATTTTTTTCTGACCCACTTTCCCATTTTTTTTTTATCTGGTCACTCCAGACAGATTTTGCATTCAAAATCTTCAGACTGTAATCATAGATAAATGAGCATAGTCTTTGCACAAATTTCCTTCCTGTTCCACATTCCAAACATTTGCTCTATTGATTTTTGTCCATTTCAGCCAAAAAGCGTGTGTTGCCGAATAGTGATGACTTGACTGTCTCTGGTGGTAGTGCTGTATCTGGTTCACTCCAGGGCTCGAGGGCTCGCAGCGAAGGCCCTGCAGTGCTATATTAAGTACTGCAGAAGGGCTGTATTGATGTCTGCAGTGAGTCTGACCCTGTTAGCTGCTCTGAGTGCTAATGAGTGCCAGAAGATCACAGTCAGTGCTGCCAGACTCTAGCATAGTTCTGCCTCAAGCTGTTTACTTGATAATTACTCTGATAATTCTGACTAGACAGGAAAAACCTTTTATGTTTTCCGTTTTTAAGTCAGTATTGAAAATATTTCTGTTTAAAGATGAGACAAAACGTAATATAATAATAAAAACAATATAAAATAATTGAGTAAGAAATATAAATTCTGTCCTATAGGTACAAAAAAAATACACTACTGTAAAAAAGTTTGGGGTAAGTAAAACTGTAATTCTGAAATTAATTTGATCAAAAATGACCGTAAAGGCATTTATAATGTTATTTCTATTTCAAATAAATTCTGTTCCTTTGAATTATTTTTCTATTCATCAATGAAAAAAAAGTAGCAGCAAATATTAGAATGATTTCTGACGAATCATGAGACACTGAATGCTAATATTGCAATTAGTAATTGAAAAACTGTTTTGTTTAGAAATAATAAAAGAATGGAAATAAAACCATTTTCACTAGGGCTCTCAGACTTTCTGAACATAATGAGTGGAAGGCACAAATTTTCTGGTCCAGTTGGCAGCATCCTGTATGTCAAGCACAATAGCAAAGGTCCAAAGTTCAAGCAATAATAATTATAAGGGCTTATTAAGTAGCAACATTTAAAGTTCTACCTGCATTTTCAAAGAGAAGCAAATACTGGGATACTGAGAGGAAAGAAAACATTAAACAAGGGGAGACAGAATGTTGTTATCGACATCCTGTTTCCTGTCTGTCTGAACTGGTCTGCAGGGCGCACCAGTCGCCTGAGCGAAACGTCCGACGAACAACATATGAAAACAGTTACAACAGATTGTTTACCTATGTAATGCACAACGCATGTCTGTCCTTTCTTCGGAAAAGTTCTTCCTGTAAAGAAAGAGGAGAACAAGACAGTTAGCGCCAAAGATGATTCATAGCATGTGAACCTTATACCGTAATATCCACTGCACTATCAAAGTCTGGTGATGAAAGGCCCTTTTTCAACTTGTAGTTAATGTTATCAGTTCATTAACTCCTACTCTCAGACACAGACAACATCCTTGTTGACCGTCCACTGACTGTCTGATGTGTATTGCACATAAATGACCAGACACATCTTATTGGCTGGCTGACACACAGCTTCCAGGAATCAAAGGTCTTTATCGCGTAGTGTAGCTTAGAACACTAATTATAAAGTTTTATCTTTAGGTTTTTGCTCTAGCAACACTGTAATGCACTGAAGATGGTTTTATTGCTAGCTTGCCACCCCAATTTAATCCACAAACCCCAAAGGGATCGATAAAATCACATGGAAATCCATGAAACAGCTTCATCCATGACCAGTCGTGAGACCTGGGTTTGGGCTTAGACTTCATCTGCAGTCTTGATAGTCCTGATGGAGAGGAAAGTGAGCCACATAACAGTAGACCAGTGGGGGTCAGATAGGATGTCAGCGCAGAGCGGCCCACAGACGCAAGAGACCCGAGCTGAGCGAGAAAACTGAACGCCATTACATGGCATTCATTCCTGACACGGGTGAACCTACTGAGTTTGATGACTTGTGCCAAGAATTCTACGCCTGAAAGGTGTCAAAATCAAATGAGCTCATGGTCGCTCCAGCACTTATTTACAGCGTCTAATGTTCATGTTATAATAATTCTCATTATTATTATGACTCCTACTGGTTCATCATATAAAATCAGGCTCTCAGCTCTAAATTCAGATTGATCTCATATCAAGCATAAAGTACATGTGTTGAGTTTTTAGAATATTAATAGTGTCATTTGTGTTTAGAATATTATTAGTGTCAAAGTGAAAGTACAGTACAGACATATATATATATATATATATATATACACACACACACACATATACATACACTACCAGTCAAGGTTTTGAACAGTAAGATTTTTTTATGTTTTTTAAATAAGTGTCTTCTGCTCACCAAGCCTGCATTTATTTGATCCAAAGTACAGCAGAAACTGTAAAATTTTGAAACATTTTTTAACTGTTTAAAATAACTGTTTTCTATTTGAATATATTTTAAAATGTAATTTATTCCTGTGATTTCAAAGCTGAATGTTTATCATCATTACTCCAGTCATGTGATCCTTCAGATATCATTCTAATATTCTGATTTGCAATATTCTGAAAAACATTTATTATTATGTTGAAAAAAGCAGAAAAAGAGTAGATTTTTTCAGGTTTCTTTGATGAATATAAAGTTCAGAAGCGTAACACTACAAATGTCTTTATCACCACTTTTGATCACTTTTTGACCACTTTTGATCCGGTCATTATATTGACTCCAAGCTTTTGAATTTAGGGATGTAACGATTACCGGTTTGACGATAAATCATGATAAAATTCCCCACAGATAGTATTACCGTTTCATAATTTTAATTATCATTAAAACCGTATTCGATTACCGTGATTTGAACAACTCACCATAAATAAATACTGTCCAGCATAAAGCACAGTTTTTAAGTAACAGTCTCAAGTGCGCACAGCACGCAGAGTAGTTTCGTTTTGAGTGAAAACAGGGCGAAAAAGCTGGGAGGTTTTAAAAGAGTGCTAAGGGAATTATACAAATGAATATATGATTGAATTAATTATATGAATATACCTCTGAAGGTTCTGACTGTCTTCAGAAACGATTCGATGGCATTTTGTTTTCATCTCCATGTAATACCTAAAGGAAGTGTTCTTAATCGCAATACTGCTTTGTCCACGGAGTTTACGGGAAACAGCTCTAATTCTGCTTTTCCATAAGCGCCACCTAGTGTCAGAGAGTGGATTTACAGAGACTTATATTTACATTCAGCCTGTGTGCAGCAGTTTTTGTCCGGCCAAAACGGACCGAATTTGCATGCCCTGCTGTAAATATTGACCGGTTGATGAAAAACAAGCTTATGTGGATTCTACACATTTAAACAATTCAGATAAGTTATCTAGAATTATTTATGGAGCAGATAAAATACATATAATCATTTATTAATCAATTATCATTTTGACATTGAAACTTTTTCAAAGCTTTATTTGAACATTTACATTAGATATTTGAACATGCTATTAAACTGTTGTCAGTCAAGTTGTCATTTAAAATCCAAACATCACTGGTAATGTTACTGTTTTAGTGATTATGCAAACAAAAAGTCATTTTATTTGTTTGTTGATTTTTAAATATAAAACTTGGTGAAGTGATTTATGTGTCGGTACTTTTTGAACATCTCCAGCAATACCGTGATAATACTGATAACCGTGATCATTTTTGTCACTATAATCGTGATAAGAAATTTTCATACCGTTACATCCCTATTTGAATTGTAGTGTATAATGTTACAAAAGCTTTTTATTTCAGATAAACGCTGGTCTTTCAATTCATCAAAGAATCCTGAAAAAAAATGTAATCAACTGTTTTAAAAATTGATAATAAAAATAATAATAATAATAAATGTTTCTTGAACAGCAAATCAGCATATTAGAATGATTTCTGAAGGATCATGTGACACTGAAGATGAGTAATTTTAGCTTTGATCACAGAAATAAATCATGGTTTTCACTAAAATATTTAAGCATCACAATTCAACACTGACAATAAAAAGAAAGTTTTTGAGCAGCAAATCAGCATATTAGAATGATTTCTGAAGGATCATGAGATCAGATTTGAGGACTAGATCTATACATAAAATAATGCATATATAAATGTCAACCATGCTAAATTGTGTCAATGAAAATGTCATCATGTCCATACAGTAAGTTTGGTGCCACCAGCAAACAGATAATGCAACAAGTGGCACACATAACAGCATCTTACTGTGCCATTAGACCAGATCAGGTCTCAGAAACCCAATGACTCTGCCAACTGTGCCAAATTACCCTGCAAAGCCCCACTCAGATTAACATCAAAGCTCATGTCTAGCCAGGGCAAGAGTGCTGCCATCTGAGACATACGTGACCAACAACATCAACCTGCATTTCAGAGGCAAAAAAATCACACTAGAGCATGTTGTAGAGGAAATCTGACAGCTGCAGTGAGGAATCATAATGAGAAGAGTGTTTGAGTTGGCACACATGGCACATATTATCTGCTGGGCACAGACACGTTAAATCCCTGACTAGACAGCGAGCGGGAAACATCCTAATAGCCATGGGCGTTTCGTTAGAAATCTTAGTTTTCAAAGCTTTGCGCAAATAAGATGCAGTGAAAACTGTAGACTGTAAATAGATTATGTAATTAGAGCGACAGAATGTTCCCGGAATCCCGCTTTTGCAGCTACAGTGTATCAAAACAACATTCGAATCCGCCGGAGCGTTTAGAACGTTCCTGAATTTCAAATTCAAACTTATTAGATGATAGCGTCTTACCGTCTCCTGGAGATATTGTTTCAACCTCAACACCCATTCTGTTAGCGCGGGTAGATCCTACAGTAGTGAGACAGTGAGAGAGAGAGACAGACTGTGAGACAGCAGCGCTACTGCACTCCGCCCACTGTCGTATCAAATCTAACTGCACGCGCCCTCGGCTAGATTGCAATGGTCAAGCCACGGTGAATTATTAGACAAGATTCCTGTCTGATTAACCGTCAGCCTTTATGAGATTCTGGCATGCTGGAATAGTGTACTGTGTAAAATCTCTTGAGTAGCACTTATAAAACATGTTACTGTTGTACATATAATGTTCAAAAAATTATGCTGTGCCTGCGTTTTCTATAATAACCGAATAACAGTGTTAGTTTTAACATTTCAGCAATTATGCACAAATAATGCTAGCTCCCATATTATGACTCCAAGTGGTCATGAAACAAACCACATTCATATTGACTCCATATTTTGTAGTTGGTTCATGTAGGCTACACAGAACGTAGCCTATTTGGTCTTTAAAGGGTTACTCCACCCCAAAATAAAAATTTTGTCATTAATCACTTACCATAAAAGCTTCGTTCGTCTTCTGAACACATTTTAAGACATTTTGGATGAAAACCGGGAGTCTTGTGACTGTCCCATTGACTGCCAAACAATTAACACTGTCAAGGCCCAGAAAAGTATTAAAAACATCATAAAGATAGTCCATCTGCCATCAGTGGGTCAACTGTAATTTTACGAAGCTACGAGAATACTTTTTGTATGCAAAGAAAACAAAAATAACGACTTTATTCAACAAATCGTCTCACACGGATACACTGTTTTCGTTCAAATCAAAGCATAAACAAACGTAAAAAGCGTATCTGTGTGGTGCGGCTGACACAGAACAGCGTACGATGTTTGCTTCCAGTGGATACTCTCCAAAATGGCACTACACTGACGCAGAGGAGACGAATTGTTGAATCTTCATACAAAAAGTATTCTCGTAGCTTTGTAAAATTACGGTTGAACCACTGATGGCAGATGGACTATTTTGACGATGTCTTTCATACTTTTCTGGGCCTTGACTGTGTTAATTTTTTGGCAGTCAATGGGACAGTCACAAGCCTCCCGGTTCTCATCCAAAATATCTTAAATTGTGTTCCGAAGACGAACAAAGCTTGTACAGGTTTGGAATGACATGGAGGTAAGTGATTAATGACAAAATTTTCATTTTGGGGTGGAATAACCCTTTAAGATGCCTTGTCTCGTTTCGAGATTGTTGCTGTCCTGTGCTCCATCTTGTTGTTTTCAACTAGCGATAGCCGATTTACGTATAATTGTTCTTTGAGTCATTTTTTAATGAACTGGTTTATCAAAATATCCTTAACGATTTGATTACGAACTAAATTGAATCAGTAGTCGGTTCTCGAACTGAATCCGATTTGGATTCAGGTTAACGAATCATTAAACTGAAGGCGGTCTCTTTCTGATTCGTAAGGAGTCGAAAACTGTGAACTGATTCTTTTTGTATGAAAATTTATCTAAATTATCTAAATTCACTTCTTCAGACTTATGTGCCCTCTAGAAGCTTGCGTTCTGCGAGTGATTATTGAGCATTATTGTACCATCCCAAAGAGGCACAAACTTGCACAGACTTTTACATTAACCGTTCCCTCCTGGTGGAATGACCTGTCCAACTCAATTCGAGCAGCTGAGTCTTTAGCCATATTTTAAAAAATGGCTAAAAACACATCTTTTCCATCTTTATTTGACCCTCTAACTCTAGCACTCTCTATTCTAATTCTATTTCATAAGCTATTTGTTGACTTGACCCTCTAACACTGGCACTCTCTATTCGTTTTCTAACTGCTTGTTTTCTTTTTTTTTTTTAAAAAAAAGGCCTCCCACAGCGTTCTCTAGGCTATTCTTTTTCTATTCTATATACTTGTTTCTTTTTGTTATATGTATATACCGGTATATTAAAAAAAAACCTAGCTAGGCTACGTGTACTGTGTTAGGCTAACTTGTCAAAGCACTTGCATTTGTTGGTTTTGATTGCTTTTATTGTCATCATTTGTAAGTCGCTTTGGATACAAGCATCTGCTAAATGACTAAATGTAAATGTAAATGTAAAATTTGACTGATGGAGCAATAATTAATTAGCAGATATGTTAATAAATAAAACTTGATTGTAATTTTAAAACATGCACACAAAAACTTTTTAAAACAAAGATAGGCTATTTAAATGAATTGTAGTTTTGTTTATTGTAAATGCAAATAATATTATAAATAGCTTTGTTTTAGTAGCTAAATCTTGCCTCCAACGAATACCCTTATCAATGATTTTAACCAAAATATAAGAAAACATTTGTAATGTACCTATGGTTTAGATAAGGTAATGTGCCAACGCCGAAACCGCGTGATGACTATTATGTCTTGAGGTAAAGACATTCTGAATCGTCAAAACTGGCCCCTTAAAACGAATTGATTCGGGGAAATGAATCAAACCTCCCTTCTCTAGTTTGAACGTGTGTGAACTACAGTTCCCAGAATGCCTGAGTCATTCTCTTTCCGGTTGTCCATTACTTTAAATGTCTCCGCGGGGAAATGCTGAGAGACAGCTCAAGTTTATGTTTTTTTATGCGCGGAGTTGCCATGGTTTCCGCAGTCTTTTCAGCGGCATAATGGTATGTTTGTAATATTATTTTTTGAGAGCTGTTGTGGGCAATTTCTTATATTTTCCTTTATTTTCCGGATTGTTCTAGATCGAAATTGCGTGCTTCACAGGTCAGCATGTGTGGTAATGGTGTAATTTATGTGAATCAAACAGTTGCGCTATTGCACCTTACAGACAAATTATCAAATTATAGTTGTTTCTGTCAGAGTATGATAGGTACTACCGTTATTGTTGCTACTGTAAATTTCAACTCTAAACAATTAAGCAATAAGCTCTTAAAACATTTCTGTGGTCTCACTTACCTTTTAGTAAGGGGTTATTTTGTGGAAACAATGTCCAAAGTTTAAAGTGACATTTATATGATGCTTCTCATTCTTCATTTATGTCTGTTGTAGTAAAATGACTTTGACTTCCCGTTACAAAAATAACCATACACACACACACACACACACACACACACACACACACACACACGTGTCTATATATATATATATATATATATATATATATATACACACACACACACACCATGTTAAATTGTTAAATACAGTTTTTGTACTATTATAAAGTCATTACACAAATAGCATGCCCTTTTAAAATGCTGGCTGCCAACAAGTCACCACAGGTTTATTGTAGTATTAATAACTGTAGTAAATATGGTTATCATGTATTTGTAATGGTGCAGTCACATTGTTACCATTGCTCTGGGAAATTTACAAAATTGAGTCATTCCTATAAGAATCTGCGTGATTGGGAATTTCGTGTGAGGGCAAAAATGCAGATTTCGCTCATTTTCTAGTTGATCAGTTGAATTCACCTTGCTGACCAACAGACCTGCTTGGTTTGAAAGTGAGTTCTGTACGTCACTATGCTATTGACAAGAAACAATGGATCTTTTTTGCATGCTGAACCTTTAACGGGCTGTTTTGTAATATCAGCATATACACTAGGCCTATATGGACAAAAGTATTGGGACACCCCCTTCTAATTAACAGGTTTGACTACTTTAGTAATTTCCTTGAGTACAAATAGTATTTGTACTCAAGACATTTGCTATGGTATTTGGTGATGAGTTTTTGGCTCAAGGTCTGCATTTAAAGTCACACCAGAAGTGTTCAGCTGGGATTAGGACAGTGGCTTTATGTAGATTAGTCAAGTTCTTCCACACTGACTGAATCAATCATTTCTTTTTTTAACCTTGGCTTATACACAGAGGAACTGTGATGTTAGAATAGAAAAGGGTCCTGTCCAAACTGTTGCTATAAAATTACAAGCACACAATTTCCTATGATATCATTATATGCTTAAACATTAAGGCCATGTCCACACGTACACGGGTAGTTTTTCCTTCTTCCGTTTTAAAAAAAAATCTCCATCCACATGAAATCGCAAAAGCATACTATGAAGCACTGTCAAAAGCATGCCAAACCAACAGGTGGCGATATAATCTCAACCGTAAAGCCTTGTTGGCCAATCAGAAGCCTGAAAAAGTTTCCAGTAGGCGGAGATAACTCATGCTCACAAGCCAAAATCTCCAGTTTCGCTGTCTACACGAAAACACTGGAACTGGAGTTTTTCAAAATCTTCACCCTGACAAGAGTTTTCTAAAAGGTTCAGTTTCAGTGACCTGTGCTGCGTTTGCATGTGGACGAACGGTCAAACCGGATAGAAAAAGCTGTGGTTTTGAAAATACCCGCGTTCGTGTGGACAGGCCCTAAGATTTGTACTCGTGGAAATTACTAAAGTAGTCAAACCTGTTCATTAGAAGGGGGTGTCCCAATACTTCTGTCCATATAGTGCACAGGTGTCAAACTCAGTTCTTGGAGGGCCACAGCTCTGCAGAGTTTAGATTCAACCCTAATTAAACGCACCTGATCCAGCCAATTAAGTCATTCAGGCAAAATTACATGGTTTGTGTTGGAGCAAGGTTGGAACTAAACTCTACGGGGTGGCGGCCCTCCAGGAACTGAGTTTGATGCCCCTGATATAGTGTTTGTCTTACATATGTATTTTGTGCATTTCAGGCCTTGGACAGAAAAAAACAAAGTCAAAAGATGTAGCATCCCAACCTCAGAGGATTTTATGACGTCGGGGTCGTGTCAGCCTAATCTGGTCATCCTTGAGTGGAGCCTCACTCTGGCCAATAGGATTAGAGAGTGAGGGAAGAGGCTTTACCTATTCTTGGAGTATGTGATGGCAGTCTTCTCCTACTGAAGCACAGAGTTACATCTATCTCTCAATTCTGACCCGAAACACTTTTTCTGTATGACCAGGAACATTATTTTCCTTTCCATTGGAGAAACTGAACCAAGCATGGAGCTGGGAAAAGCCAAGCTTCTAAGAACAGGGTTGAACACCCTGCACCAAGCCATTCACCCGGTGCACGGAATAGCCTGGACGGATGGTAAGCAGGTTTGTCTCACGTCGTTGTATTCTGTCGACGGTGAGCCCAAATTTGGCGACACCAACGTCATCGGACAGTTTGAACACGTCTTGGGACTCTTCTGGGGGCCTCTGTGCTGCTCCGGGTCCCCGGCGTTGCTTGCCGTCCAGCATAAAAAGCATGTCACGGTTTGGCAACTTCAGCTGAGCGCTTTAGAGCAGAATAAACTCCTCTGCACGCAGACCTGTGAAATGAGCGAGCCATTCCCGCTGCTGTCCCAGGGATGCGTCTGGCATCCCAAAATGGACATCTTAGCCGTTTTGACCAAGCGGGACGCCTCGGTCTTGTTTTCCGTGCGGGTTGATAATCGTCGCGTGAAGGCTGAGATCAAGGGCAGCGGTCTGATCCATTGTGCCTGCTGGACGAAAGACGGAACACGCCTGGTGGTTGCCATCGGAAGCGCATTGCACTCGTATATTTGGAACGACATCCAAAAAAGCCTGGTGGCGTGTTCCTTCTGCCCTATTTTCGATGTAGGTGGGTATATCTGCGCTATCGAGTCCACCAACGAGGCTCAAGTGGCTGTAGCGACTGAACTTCCGCTTGATAAAATTTGCGGGCTCAATGCAGGCATCGCGTTCGACCTGCCTAACGAGTCAGAGGCTTCAACGTGCCGCCCTTCTCCTGTTTTGACAGTGGATGCGGACTATTATTTGGACAGACGGAGATCATGTGATTCTGAGCGCTCGGGACACGCCTCCTCATCCGGACCCATAGATCTAACACACATTCTTGCCAAACACCGAAAATCAGATCCAAGTCCGCTCATTCACTTGAGGCGGCGGGATAATTTGTCGGGAACAGGTCAGGACTCGTCACATCTGATTTTGGTGACTTATGAACGCAAGGTCACCACTACGAGGAAGGTCATCATCCCTGGCATCTTGGTCCCTGATATTATCGCCTTCGATCCAAGCGGCAGCACGGTGGCCGTGGCGTCCAACACTTGCAACATGATCCTAGTTTACTGCATCACGGATTCTTCCATGCCCAACGTGCAAC
>JAFVLL020000446.1:0-16803 GCA_021397915.2 Tor tambroides
TAGACTAAATGTCATCAGTTTTTGTCGACTAAAACTAGACGAAAATAGTCATGGATAATTCTGACTAAAATAAGACTAAAATGCTCAGACTTTTAATTGACAAACTTGACTCGACTAAAAAGAGTATGAACGTGACTAAAACTAATAAAAACTAAAATGACAGCTTCACACAAAGACTAGACTAAAACTAAAATTAAAACAGGCCGCCAAAAACAACACTAGAAACAACTGTCTGATAAGTATGAGGAGAACCATTTCAATGTTGTTCCAAAGATAACAACATACTGTCTGAGCCTCTCAACTAATATACAGTGATCAACAGTATCAAAAGCAGCAGTAAGATCTTATAGAACCAGTACAGATCAGTCCCCTGCATCACCTTGCATTAACAAATCATTTAAAACTCTAAGAAGATCAGTTTCAGTAGAGTGCAGACAACAAAAACCAGACTTGATCAAACACATTATTCCCATCTAAAACAGCTGTAAGTTGATTAACAACTACTTTTTCCAGGATGTTAGCCATAAAAGGTAGCTTAGAAATAGGCCTGTAATTTTGGGGCAAAGATGAATCAAGATTTGTTTTCTTGAGAATAGGTTGAACAACAGCTTATTTAAAATAAATTGGAACATGACCAGATGTTAATGAATTATTAATTATAGAGAGCACACAGGGACCAATGGTGTCAATAACATTTTTAAACAAAGCAGTGGGTACCACATCCAGAGGAGTATAAGAGATTTTCATAGAGCTAACTAGTTTAGGGAGATCTTCTAATGTTATCAGAGAAAATTTCTCCAAAGTTACTGGCCTGGAAGTATAAGGCATTTGAGGAAAAGTAGAAGGAATAATATTATCTTGTATATTATTTATCTTATCCATAAAGAAGAGTAAACTGTTGCACTCATCAACTGAAGAGATTTGGACCACAGGTGATGGAGGAGAGACAATGTGAGACAATGACATTTAGACAATGACAAAAGTTTGGGATTTTGTCTGCTACGAGATATTAAAATAGAAAGGAACTTAATTCTGGCATCCTTAAACATGTTATTAAAATCAATAAAAAGTTATTTTGAATGTTGATAGTGGGGGGGGGTAGTAGAGTAAGGAGCGATAGTAAGTACTGCCGCTCCATAGTATTAACAGAGTACGTGCGATCGCGAATCTGGAAAGTGAAACTAAAAAGCAATCATGCATTCAAAAGCAGTTTCAATGCCACACATAATAGCGGCTCCCTGATGCCCCCAATTTATATACAGTATAATTTCCCAATGATATAACTGTGAGAGAAAGTATTGAAATATATATTTTCCTCCCATCTCATATTTATTCCCTTTAGGGGTTCCGTAGTACACGTCATTTTCTTTCCGAACACGGTATTGGGATGTGGCAGATTGCGGGGGGTATGGGGGGAGGGGGGATCACGATGCCGGCTCAACATTGTGATGTCTATCAGCCATCGGCGATAGTAGTCGAGTTAACTAGTAGTTAAATAGTAGTCGAGTTAAAAAAATTGTACTTGAACATCAACATTACTGTCTGACATCATAATGGAAGAATTTTCAAAAGCAGCAGAAAATGAATCTAAATTTTAAAAAAAATAAGTCATATAAAATGCAATTATGATCTGAAATAAAAAGATTTTCAGACAGAACAGAACCAATATATAAACCAAATCTAAGAGTGGGACCAGTAACATGTTGGATAAGATTAAAAGACTCATAAAGTTAGTTGCAAATTTATCAGAAACATCACCAATATGAATGTTGAAATCACTGTAGCAAATTAGCTTGAAAGGGAAATGTGTATAAATAATTACACTTAATTATAATTATTTATCTCATCTGCTGTCACGGAAGCACCAGCCTCGTCAAACCCAATCCACCCGCCAGCACGATCACAATCATCTGATTACTGATCCTCCGCACCTGTCACCACCTAATCAAGACTGGTTCATAAGCCCACTTACCTCTCACTCCAGTTGTCTGGTCTTGAAGTCTCTACATTGACTCACCAGACTCCTTAACCATTTTGCGATCTCTGCTGTCCTCTTCTTCGTCTGCTCCATCGAAATTTCTATTGGAAGGATAAGGAGAAAGGAACTGTTTAAATTCAGCTAAGTCTTGAGAGACCCAGAACATTGTGTTTCCTACTTGTTGCCTGCATGTGTGGTTCCCTGCTGAGACCTGTTAAATAAATCTTCATTATCCTTACCTGTGAATTCTCTCATGGTCTTTTCTCTGTGGCGTGACATCTGCCAGAAGTAACTGTAGCAGAATTAATATTATAATTGACTAATCTGTTCGTCCAGCACACATTCAGTATAATTTTATATCAATTCTAAGAAATGTTATTTTTATGGCCACAGAAAATAACTTTCTTGCAGTACTAATGCATTAGAGCATGTAGCAAAATCAGGAATTGTTAAAGTGACATTGATCTGCAAGCATCAGAATAAAAAAACTCATGTAAATGTCACAGAACCACCAGCGCCTTGGTAACAAGGGGTCCACAGCTTAATCTATTTATTTATTTATTTATTTTTTTTTATTATGCAAACAAACATACTATTTACAGGTGACAAATCAAATACAGAAAAAACCAAGGTCAACAAAACATACATGACAGCCAACGTCATTTGTGTGAGTGTATATGTATGTGTGTGTGTGTGTGTAAGTGTGACTGGGTGTTGGGGGTGGGGGTATATAAACAATAAATAAATAAAGTATAACAGACAATAGTAAAAAAAAAAAACAGTAATGATAACAGTAATAATCATAATAATAATAATAGCATTAATAACAAATTAGAGGATGGAGGGTGAGGGAGATGATAAGTAATAATAGTAATAGTAGCAGTAATAATATTAATAAATAGATAACAATAAAAAAAAATAAAAAAAATAATAACAGTAATTGATTCAATTAGAAATGAGGGGAAAGTTGGAAGATCAGGAAGAGGACAAATAGTAATAATAATGATAATAATAATAATAATAATAATAATAATAATAATAATGGTAGTAATAGTAGTAGTAATGATGAAATAATAGTAATAGTAGTAGTAATAATAATAATAATAATAATAATAATAATAAAGCTATAAAGAGTAAGATATTGTAAGGCTGCCTCTGGGCCCTCTGTGAGCAGGGCATAAATTAGGCCCAAGACGAGCCATCAAGGAGAGGTGCTGCGGGGCACAAGGCCCAAAGTCCCGCCCCTGGCCGCCACTCACATGCCACGCTTACCCTACATATGTATATGTATTATGTATTGTTGAGTATATTGTGCATTAAAAAAGCGTGACGTGCAGCGTGGAGCCAGTCCAGTAGTCCAGGCCCCCATGCTCACGTCCCACTAACCCTGTGTGTGTCTGATATACATATGCATTTTTATTTATTTATTTATTTATTTATTATTATTATTTTATTTTTTTCCCCTTTTTTCCCCTTCTTTCTTTTTCCTTCTTTCTCTTCTCCCCTCTTCCCTTGCTTGTTTTACAATAGATGTGTGTATATTGTCTAGTGATGCATTAAAAAAAAAGCAAGGCATGTAGTGCTGAACCTGCCAGAGGCAAGAAAACCAGGCCAAAGCTGGTAAAGGTTGGAGATACAAGGTCACCGGCCCCACAGCACACCCACCAACCACTAAACCCAACCACACAGGGCAGGGACTGAGATGCCACAGCCAACCGAGGCCCAGAGGCGTGAAAAGAGAAAGAGAAAAGAAAAGAGAGAGAGGAAAAATAATAATTAAAAAAAAAAAAACACAAAGTGGAGAGAACATAAAGAGACAGAAAGGAGGAAGAAAACAATAATAATAATAAAAATAAAATAAACAAGTTTAATCTTTTATAAGTTTTTAATTTAGTTTGATATTAGCCTTTGTTGCTACCTCTTCCTAACCCCCCTCCCCCCAAATCTTGTGTAGATATTGATGAATGGTATGTTGTTGAGGATGGCTTCAGACAAAGAGGCTCAACGGATTCATGATTGATGGAAGTTTATGAGAGATAACAAAGAGGGGTTTAATTCTGTTGAATTATTTTGAGTAGAAGTTGACAGGTTTTCCATGGAGATGTAGTCTATTATTAAGTTTTTCCAAGATGTAATATGTATGGTATTCCTTGATTTCCAGTTCATGAGGATAGTTTTCTTGGCGATAGTTAGAGCCACTAGGAGTAATTTACTATCTGTATCGTTTGAGTTGATTATGGATGTGTCACCTAATATACAGAGGGAGGGAGACAATGGGATGTGACATCCCATAAGGTTGGATAGTGACTCAGTAACATTTTCCCAAAATTCTTTAACTGGGGTGCAATGCCACATGGCGTGAAGATAGGTTAATCTACCACAGCTTAATCTAAACCTCTGTTCAATTAGTTAATTGTTTGATACTTGCATTTGCCTTAGCCATTGAATGAGTGTTCAGATAAGGTCTCAGGAGAAAGTCTTGATGGTTCCATGTCCGATGGTGCTGAAGTTGCAATCGAATTCTTCCGTGTTGAATGAAGAAATTATCTGATTCTGCTACTGTTGGGAGAGTCTTCTCTCCCAGATAGAAAGTTAGAACATAGCTGGCTGTAGTGGAGTTCTGCCAGGCGTCACTGGGCCTGCCCTGGGACTTAATGAGTCCCACATGAGCAGCAACCAGGAGACAAAGCAGAAGAGGAGAAGAAGAAGAGAGTTGAGGCGGGTCACAGATGTAAAGCCTTTTCACTTCTATGGAGGTCACACCTCCAGGGGTCAGTGAGCTAATGGTAACTTAAACTTTCAGAGGGAAAGTTTATGACTCATTGTTTGAAACCTGGCTCATTTGCATGATCAGAGCGGGCAGGCAGTTCTGTGTCCCTTTACACTCTGATTAATATAACAAGCATACAATGCATGTTTTGAGGGGGTGGTATGTGCCAAGGGATGGTGGACCGAACAAGTTTTATTTTGATATCAAACATGGTACCAATAGGGTTACATTATGTAATAATTCTATCATAAGGCATGCATAAAATAGTATACAATACCACAATACAAAAGACAATATACAAAACAGTAATGATACACACAAAGTCCTGGGGATGTTCATTCACAGAAAGGTTTGTCTGTGAATTAATGAAAGGAATCCTTGGGCAGTATATGTCTGTTTTGAAGTGAATTAAGCGAGAGTAAATCTCTGAATTCCACTGGGCCATAAAACCATTTTTCTTACCTTTTAATGTGTCCTTGCTGCTATAGTAACCAGTACCCTGGGGGTTTGTCCATAGACATCCCGGCACCCAGTCCAGTTGTTGGGTGAGGGGTCTGATGGATTGTAATAATGTGTCTGATTTGTCCAGCTGTTACATCAACAACAATCAAAATTGTAGAGAGCTTAAGAATAGATGATAAAAAAAATCACTAAAATCATTTAAGAAATAGCAGTAACACTTTAGTACAGGGACCAATTTTCACTATTAACTAGTTGCTTATCAGCATGCCTATTATTAACATATTAGCTGTTTATTAGAACTTATAAAGCACATATTCTGCATGACCATATTCTACATCCCTAATCTTACCCAAAACATAAACTTAACAACTACCTTACTATTAATAAGCAGCAAATTAGGAGATTACTAAGGCAAAAGTCATAGTTAATGGTTTGTTAATGGCGAGAATTGCACCTTAAAATAAAGTGTGACCAAAATAGCTATTGAGGCCAGGTGGATGATAAATTAAAAAACAATAAAAGGGATCTGTAAGACCAACTTGAATCATTTGCAACATTTACCACCCGGCAGAAAAAAACAGCAGCAAGTCCACCACAGCCTAGGCAGGCTAATAAAGGTATAATCCTTTGGGTAAATTTCCTTAATGGAAGCAAATTCCATATTTCTCTGCCAGGTTTCAGTTAAAAACAAAAAATCCAGCTCCTTGGTTTTAACAATATCATTCAACACAAAAGTTTTATTAGTTATTGAACGAGCATTTCGTGGTGAAAATCTATGGTAGTGCTGGTGGTGGTGTGACACAGTGAATGGCCTTGAGCAGGAGTGGCTGGATGTCAATCCAGGCCACAGCTGGGACTGCGACCCATGATGGCATAGCTGGAGGGAGGAGCCATGGTGGAGAGAGTCCCGATGCCACCATAGGGACGAGTGGAAGAGATGTCGACGATAAGGTTTGAGCCCGTGGTGCAGACAGAGCCAAAGGAGCGGAGTGAAGCAGGCTACCCCGAGATGGAAGCGGGCTACCGGAGGGCAGAGGTGGAGCGACTGAGGGCAGAGGCGGAGTCTTAGGGAGGGAGGGCCAGAGAGCAACGAACAGCCCGCAAGCCTGCGGCAATGTACAAGCGATGTCCAACCCAGGTGGAGCCGATGGTCCGAGGGAGCCCAGCGGAGCTGAAAGTCTGATGGTCGCTGCTGGAATTGAGGGAAGAAGGAGCAGAGGCATCAGAGAGACGGGTTGAGGTGGAATGTCGTGATCTGAGGTCGGTGGCAGAGCCACAGGCTCCTCATGTCCAGGAAGAGATCCACGCCATTGAGAGGAGGCTGAGGTGGTACTGAGGGGGTGATGGGAATTAGCGATGACTGGGTGGCAGGAATGGCAGGGGACTGGAGGAAGTACTGCAGAGACAGACAGATACTGAGGAAACATACAAGTTTATTAGTAGTGGTTTGGAGAGGTGGTGGGAAAGGGAGGTTGGATGGGACCAGTGTAAGGCCCCTTTGATCTCATGAAGCCAAAACTCAGGGACTTTCACAAAACAGATGACATGCAACAAAACAATAAACTTTCTAATCTGAAGATAAGATCTCAAAGAAAACCATTTGTTCAACTGTCTCTTCATCCATCTTCAAGTCCCCCTCCTTCCCTCTTGGGCATATGGCCTGGGTCATGGTAAGTTGACTTAGAAGTGTCAAGAAATCAAGTTGCTATACTTACATTTACATTTAGTATATCTTAAGAATTCATGATCTTAACCCTTTCATGTTTGGTATCAATTTTACAGTCTCTGTGTGATTTGGAAATATGATCTCAGTCCCATATCAGTAGAACAGACCAAAAATAAAGATCTCAAATCTGAGGAAAATTCTGTTCTTCTGGTGTGGGTTGTGCCACTGATAAGGTCTATTGCCAGATGTTGTTTTATCTACCCCAGGTTAGATATGGCTTTCAGGTCACCTCATGTCCCAGTGTTGTGGAATTTTCTAATTCAATAAACAAAATTAAATAATTTTGTGAAGACTGAATAATGAAAAACCCAAAGTTGTCTTTTGTCTCTTTTAATTTTCTGTAGAAAATGATCAGTTTTACACACAGAAGGCATAAACACTGTCTGTGAGCAAAAAAGATAAAGAGCCTTACTCACAGCCGCTTATAAAGGAAAAAGTATACAATTTTGAGATAATAGAACCAATCACAGAATTGTCTAAGGATTTGTCACGAATCCGGTCTGTGGCCTTCCGCCCGATAGCCACCAGAGGTCGCCCTTCCATCGAATTGACTCTCGCATTGCACAGACTTTCACATTACCCGGACTACATTTCCCAGCAGCCATTTCACATATCACACGCTCACACCTGAGACCAATCTCACAATTACACATACACCTTAAATAGGAAGCTTCCACCTCCATTCAGTGCCAATTATTGTTCAGCGTTTATCGCACATCTTGTGATAGCAACTTTACGGAGCCAGTTCTATTCTTAGTTTCTAGTTTTGTCTAGCCCTGTCTTGCCTGTGTTCCCGTGTGAAGATCTTTGCCCGTGTATTTTGGATTTACCCTTTGCCTGCTGTTTCGGATTGTGTTTGCACCTCGCATGGACTGTTGCTCACGGTTATCGGATTCCTCTCTTGTCAAGCCATACTGGATTACTTTCGCCGTCGACCGACCCTCGCTTATTTCTTGGACTGCTCTTGTGTCTTGCCCACGATATACCTGTTGCCATTGTTTGACCCACGCTTGTTTTCTGACCACCTCTTTATCAATAAAAGCTCTGCAGATGGATCCGCTTGTCTCACGTCTCGTTCGCCCCGTTACAGAATACTCGGCCACACAAGAATCCAGCGGCTTTTCAAGTGGACAATGGCCAGGTATGGATATTGCAAGACTGTTATTAGCCCTCAAACAGGGCACACGTTTGCTCGAGGACTATATTCAAGAGTATTTGAACATTGCTTATTACTCTGATCTACCAGACCGTGTTTTGATAGACTTTTTCTGTGAGGGTGTTAATCAACCACTGAAATCTAAGCTAATTCACGAGCGTCCGCATTTGTCATTCAGTCAGTTTCTGAATTATGCTTTGATGACTGTTGGTTCAGCGTTCACTGTGGGTGTCGCGGAGGAACGCGACACCGCACTCACTCGTGTAATGGTGGCCGCACCAGAGCACGCTCACAAAATGGCGGCGACAGCGGAGCTTGATCGCAAAATGGCGGACACAACAGCATCCCGTTCTGTCACAGCTGCCAATCCTGAATCAAGCTAATACACTACTGATCATCATGAATCAAGTCAAGTCACAGTTGATCTTCGTGAGTCCAGCCAAGTCACAGTTGATCTTTGTGAGTCAAGCCAAGTCACCGTTGATTGTCATGAGCTAAGTCAAATCACCGTTGATTGTCATGAATCAAGCCACCACACAGCTGATCTGCCAGGGTCTCGTCACATCTCAGCTGATCGTCACGAGTCAAGTCACGTCTCAGCGGATCTTCCAGAGTCTCTTCACGTCTCCGCCGGTCTGCCAGAGTCTCTTCACGTCTCCGCCGATCTGCCAGAGTCTCTTCACGTCTCAGCTCATCATCCAGAGTCTCTTCACGTCACAGCTGA
This sequence comes from Tor tambroides, assembly GCA_021397915.2. NCBI lineage: Eukaryota > Metazoa > Chordata > Actinopteri > Cypriniformes > Cyprinidae > Tor > Tor tambroides. The sequence continues at coordinate 8,817 of JAFVLL020000446.1, forward strand.
CCATCCAGAGTCACGTCACATCACAACTGACCATCCAGAGTCTCGTCACGTCCTGTCCGTCGCACCCAGATATTCAAGGTCAGTGCTTCGATTTCCCAGTCTGATAGCCAGTGTGAGGGATGCACCGCTGGTGTCTGCACGTGCAGCTGGTATCCCCAAACCCACTCACTCTACCCCTCCTGTCTCTGAACTAATTCCTCTGTCAGTAGCACTTCCCACAATGGGGATCACTTTATGGTGTATTTGGGCTGCATACACCACCACTCAAACTCTAAAAATGGCAGCGCCCACTATGATGTCTCCAGAGATGGCGGCTGATGCTGCAGAACCTCTTGGGGTAGTGACACTCACTGCTGTTCTCTCCGAAGCAATGGCAATCACTGCAGCTTCTTCAGAGGTGGTGGCACATGCTGCAGAACCTCCTGAAGCGGCGGTGCTCACTTCAGCTCCTTGTATGGTGGTGGCGCCCAGCAATGTACTCCCAGCCTGTCGTGTTGCAGTCAAAGAGACCGTTACTGAACTCTCCCTGTGTCCGGAGTTTACCACTGTAGAACCTCCAGAGGTGGCGGCAGCTGCTGCAGAACCTCCGGAGGTGTCAGTGGTATCCACCTATCAATCCTCATCCTGTCCTGTCACGGCTATGGAGGCCATCTTCGAATCCTTGTCCTGCCCTGTCACGGCTATGGAGGCCGTCTGTGATTCCTTGTCCTGCCCTGTCACGGCTATGGAGGCCATCTGCGAATCCTCGTCTTGCCCTGTCACGGCTATGGAGGCCGTCTATGAATCCTCATCCCGTTCTGTCACGGCCACAGAGGCCGCTTTTGAACATTTGCCCTGCTCTGAACCAGCCGAGGAGGCTATCTCTGAACTCACGCCCCGTTCTGAACCAGCCATAGTGGCTGATTGTGAACTGTCTTTCCGTCTCATCTCAACTAATATGTCTGATTTCGAACTGCTTGTTTTGCTTGTCTCTGTCAAGGAATCTAACCCTGAACTGTCTGTCTTGAGCTCAGAAACTATAAATGCACCCCATATCTGTCCTGTTAACCCTGTCACTGCCACGGAAGCCTTAAATGAACCTTCAGTATGCCCTGTTTACCCGGTCATTGCCAAAGAGACCATTAGTGAACAGTCTGTCTGTCTCGTTCCAGTCAATGTTTAATCCTGAGCTATCTGTCTGTCCGGTTTCAACCGATGAGTCTGAGTTTGCCTGTTCAGTTGTCACTAATGCTCCTGATTTTGAATTATCTGTCTGTCCTGTTTCAATGAATGAGCCTGACTGTGAATTATTTGCCACTGCTTTTCTCACTGAAAAATCTACCTGTCCAGTTCCAATCAATGAGTCAAATTTCAAACTGTCTCCCTGTCCAGTTCCTGTCAATGAGTTAAATTTTGAATTGTCTGCCTGTCCATTTTTGATCAGGGAGTTTGCTTATGGACTGTCTGCCCGCTCAGTTATCACCAGGCAAAATATTGATGAACTTTGTGTTCTCTGCCTCGGTCCTTGAGACCATATATGCTCTCTCTGTTTCTTGTGTCTCAGTTTTTCCCCAGATTAACTAATACATAGCTGACAGTGATGAAGAATCACATTAGAAACCATGACAATAAACCAGGCAGGGAGGAATGGTGCAAACGAAAACAAAAATTCCATGTGGTGTGAGAGTGTGACAATAACTAGTCTCCTTGTTACAATTTAAAAGACAGTTTTCTCAATAATGAAACTTTTCATAATATACACAGTTTTATTTTGCACCAAAATTGTACAAGTTTTTTCTACAGTGGAACACAAAAGGAGATGTAAGGCAGAACATTAAAGGGGTCATATGGTGATGCTAAAAAGAACATTATTTTGTGTATTTGGTGTAATGAAATGTGTTTATGTTGTTTTAGGTTCAAAAAACAAATTATTTTCCACATACTGTACATTATTGTTTCTCCTCTATGCCCCGCCTTTCTGAAACGCATCGATTTTTACAAAGCTCATCGTTCTGAAAAGCGAGGCGTCCTCTGATTGGCCAAATACCTCAAGCGTGTGACGGAAATGTTACACCCCTTACCATGTTGTGAACGCCGTGTCCCGGCGCAATGACACAAAAACAATAAACCCATTACACACGAGGCATTTGTTGCATCAGTGGGGACATAATTACTGATTATAATGACTCATACTGTCTTTTTTATGCGTTGTGTTGCGCTGCGTAAACATAAAACCATGTCTGCATTTGTGATCAGAGGAACGACAAACAAGCACTACTCTACACTGCTCAAAATTCGCGTTTAACCAGTAGCAAATTCTTTAAATATGAAAACCAACATACTTACAGGGTGTGAGTCAGAAGCGCCAGACTGTTCTTGCAAAGTTGGAATTGCCCCACTTTATAGAAACAGCCTTTGTGCACAGACAGCATTGTAGGCTACTCTCCCAGGTTCAGGAAACAGTCCTCCGTAAAATGAGCAGCACACACTCTAATATTTGGGTTGAACTGTTCTGAAACAGTGTTGTAAATATAACTTAACCACTCATGTCTAGTTGTGTACTCATTTGGAAGGCCAAACAAAGTACTTTCGCTTTCGCAGTGAAACACATAGCATCTCCACGACATGGCGACAATACAACAGCCGGTAAAAGTTATGCCTTTTTTCTTTGCGTAAAAATTTGAGTGGTGTTATGCAAATCTTCCCACACAGTGACGTAGACATGTAGAGGTGTGTTTAAACGAGGCGTTTTAGGAGGGCACGGCTGAGTCTTAACTTTCATAAAGAATATCTCTTTGGGTTTGAGACTTTAATCTTTGCAACTTTACAGATCTTATCTATGCATGAACAGCTTGTAACACTCCAAAGAGAAAGGAAAACTTGAAATCGCATCATATGACCCCCTTTTAGTGACTGACTGCCTCAGTCTACTATCGAAGCATCTTCTTTCTATAAAATAAATGAATTGAGTATAAATGACTATAAATAAATGACTAAGAGCCTGTCCACATGGAGATGCATTTAGCTGTATACGTAAAAATGTTTTATCATATCGGTGTTTCGTCCAGACGGATCCGGCGTTTTGGGAGAGTGAGACCGCTATTTTTTGAAACCAGGTCCCAGAGTGGATAAATCTGTAAACGACAGCCTTGCATTTCTGTGTGTACAGCCAATCCATATATTTTGTAAAACAATGATATCATTAACACACGTCCCAACCCTAGTCAGACACCGCTACGTCACGTAACAGCAACAACAACAATGGCGGACTACATGCTTGTGTTCGTGCTGCAGAAGCTACTGAGCCTATTAGCTTTACTAAATCGTCTTCGTCTTCTTGATTTTGTGTTGGGTTTGTATACAGCGCGCAAGGTTTATGTGCATGCTCCAAGTCTTCTTCTTCATTTTTATTGTATCTCTGTGGCAGAATTACAGCGCCACATACTGATCTGGCATGTTTACTACATCATTTTGATTCGGTTTCAGTGGTTTCGTGTGTACGCAGATATTTCTTGAGACGACGCCATGTTTACAAAAGAACGAGGGAAAAAAAACATTGGATAGGGAAAGCTCTGGCTTCGTGTGGGTAAGCCCTGAGACCGAATACTCTCTCTTTTTGTGTTCCACATGTTCCATATAAAGACCTACAGGTGTGGAGTGACACTCTTCGAGGCTCTTTATAACAGTTTATGTGTGCTTTCTGGCATAAATGATAAATATCTTTGGCCAGCTGTTTACCAGTTATTTCAGCCAGAAAACAAAACAAAACAAAAAAATCTTAACTTTGACAAAAAGTAGTTTTTATTAATATTTAATTTTAAATACATAATCAGATCAGATTCAAAACCTAATAAAAGTAATTATGGCATCCAGTGGTTACACCACCACTTCTCAGCTCTGGCTCTTGAGATCCACTTTCCTGTTTTTGATTTTTATTTATTTCTTTCCACCAGATATCATTAATCTGCCTCAGGTTATTTTAAATGCCTTTGCCCTGGTTTAACTTACATGCTGAATTAATTGAAAAATAGCATAAAATGTGTGTAGTCCTATCATAGTACCTACTTTTTGTTGGGCAAGAAATAATTGCCCCAAAAATAACTGTGATGAATGATAATATTGTCATTTAAAGACATTCTACGCAACTGACTGTGTAGTGCTAATTTTTCAGCAGTATCAGCACAGGAACTTGTCTCTGCACACACTACACAGGCTGACAGTCAGTGCAGTTTCATTGTTATGCCAGTATATGGTGGCAGGGGACTGTCTTTAATGTTTTACATTTTTTTCTTGATTGCTAAAACACAATTCATGAAACAATTCACCATTTTCTCACAACTATAAACACGTTCTCAAAACTAGTACACACCAAAGGAGAGCGATCCTATTTTTTATTTTTTTTTAATTGACGTGACCCATATAGAAAGAAAGAAAGAAAGAGAAAGAAAGAAAGAAAGAAAGAAAATTCCGCTATAATCAATGAATCTGCCAACACGGCACAATTAATATCGAATCAGGCCTGCAACGGGGTGGGTTTCAGTGGGATTTATGTGTGTATGAGTGAGAGTGAGTGTGGATCCACATATTTGTTAATCTGACTGGACTTAATATAGTATTTCACCGTGCTTTTCAAATCTGAGCCGACTGATACTGTTAAAGTTAGGTTTGGGAAAGTTTGTGCCTAGAAGAGCACAATTGTTAGTATTATTCTGAAGTGTTATAAGCTAACGCTATAGAAAATTGTTCACGTTACGTGGAAAGGTAAATTCCAGTTTGTGAGAGCCTCCTAAGGGTAATACAAGGAAAAGGATAAATTAGAGCATATTAGTTGAAAACGAACTGTTTGAAGAGAAATAAATTAGTTTATTTAAAAGTATAAAAGACAGACAACAGGTTGCATTAATCCATTTATTGGTTTATTTTTTGTTTTGTATTTCTCTCCTTTTGTTTTTGAATTCATTTATTGTTAAAACTATACATCTACAGCATTCATATCATTTGCTTACTTTAATTCATTTCAATACACTTTTGAAGTCACTTAATTGTGTAGTGTGTTGTGTTCCATTAATGTGGTTTAATTTTACAGTGAAGTAAGCATAAGTCAACAAGTAATCAGTTAGTAATAAACTTCCATCAGAAGACAGTTAAACAAAGGATCAATTAGAATTTCGAACTCAGTCCCTTGTCTGTCCAGCGGTAAATTGGTAAGGGGGCTACATAAAATGGAGGCACCGCTGGGATCCTCTGTCTTCTGATCCACTGCAGAAAAAGAAGAAATTTAGTTGCGGTAAAAGAAAAAATCTACAATGACTTCCAAAGGGAAACAAGTGTCTCAGGAGTTTCGCAGTTGGTGTGAGACTGAAAGAATTGACCCCCAACATGCAATTATTCTTCTTGGGGTGCCCTCTGACACTGATGTTGCCTTCATAGAAGACACAGTCCAAGCCTTTAAGATATTTGGACGAGTGCGGGCTTGCGCTACAAAAAAAGGCTTGACACCAGAAACACTCCAGGTTTTGTGTGAGTGTCGAGAAAAAATCTGTCTTACCCAAGTTCCTTCTGAAGTATTGCCTTCATCAGGGAATGCCTGGAAGATCCTTGTAGCAGCAGATGATGAACCCGTTGGTGATGTGTTTCAGGAGAAACTTGCTCAGTTTCTGTCTAAGGAAGGTAAAACCATGAGTGACCTACAAGGTCTGGTTAATCCTTTGGTATCAGGACTGACTTCTCCTGACGCCATCATTCGGGCGGTAGGGGAATTGCTAGAGAAAACGTCCAAGCCTGAGTGATGGCCAGGCTTATAGGCGCTTGAGAATCTTTTCTGGAGTAGTTCCTATGCCGGTCGGCGAAGAAAGTAATGAGAACTGGCTGGAACAAGCAAGGCTAATGGTCAATGAGTGTGATTGTTCAGCTAAGGAGAAACGAAAGCGAATAGTCGAAAGCCTTAAGGGGCCAGCTTTAGAAGTTGTAAAGGCTGTGAGGGGCGACAACCCTGAAGCCACTGCACTAGAGTACCTCAAGGCTTTGGAGAGTGCTTTTAGTACTTCAGAGTCTGGAGAAGATTTATATTTTGCTTTCCGACTGCTCCGGCAAGAGCTGGGGGAGGCCCTTTCTGATTTCCTTCATAGGCTTGAGTGGTCGCTTACGTTAGTGGTGAAACGAGGAGGCTTGACACCACAGCGAGCCAATAGAGCTCGGATAGAGCAACTGCTGAGGGGTGCAGTGGAGTCAGACATAATGATGTTAAAGTTGCGGCTGCGCGAGAGAAGAGAAAGTCCTCCCACCTTTTTGAAACTCCTCAATGAAATAAGGGAGGAGGAGGAGGAGACTGAAGCAGCTAGACGTAAACTACCCACTACTGTAAGAGAGACACAATCCGTAAATCCAAAAGACCGTATGAGAGGTCTGCTAGTTAGCCGAGATGGCTCAAAGGTTGAAGTAAAAGAGCTGCGACTTCAGTTAGGGGACCACAAGCAGTCTCGACCCCCTGAAGGAGTAGTTGAGAAAGGAAAAGAAACCCTTTACCGCCTTTAACTTCTGAGGTACAAGCATTGAAAGCCTAGGTGCAACAACTACGCAAGCAGTTGTCTGAATTGAGTGTTGGATCCTATGTCTCGGGTGCTCAAGATTCTCTCTTGGGGAGCCGGGGTCTAGTAAACCCTGTGAGTTTCCCGAAAAAGAGCAATGATGGCTTCTTCTGCTATAACTGCGGAGAACATTGTCATGTTTCCACAAAATGTGGGAATTCAGTGAATTCTGCTTTAGTTATTCAGAAATTACTTCAGTTGCTTCGCAAATCGGAAGAAAGAAACCCAGTACCTACCGCGAAAGCTTCTGGAGTGGGAAGGCTTTAAGTCTGAAGTATCTAAAACCATGTGTTGATTTGAGGGAGTGTTTGGTCTCATGGGGGCATGAAGACCGTCTGAAGGGGGAGAATGTAACTCTGTTACTAAAAAATGTTTTTTTTGTGTGTTAGTGGGAAAAGGAATGTATTTTGTACTATGTGGTGTTTCTTTAAGAGATTCGCTTACACAGGGAGTTCGGTTGAAACGCACTTGGTCGAACATGTGCTTAACAGCATGTTTGTGTGTTGCTGTTATCACCTTGGTTAAATAACAGTATCTAAGTTCATTCCTCCAATCAGGAGGGAGAGGGGGCGGGACTTAGAAAAGAGTGAGGAAGATTGAAAGTCAGTCAAAAGAGAGACTCGAGAGAAGCAGGATATCGTCTGGATAACCAGGGATTTTAGGCCATAAAATCCTAAATGTTTCCAGCGGTGATCCTGGAAGTCGACGCGAGAAACAGGGTTTTAGGCCTGTTAAAACCTGTTCAGGATTTAGTTAGCATTTCGTCAACATAGAGGTACCACTCGTTCCTTTATAGAGTGGAAGAGTGACGCATGATGTCAATACGAGAAACTCAGGATTTTAGACCATAAAATCTTTTATTGTTTCTATCGATATTTATGTTCCCGTTAGTCTAGGGGTACTACTCGTGCCGCTAGAGAGGACGGAATTGAGATTCGTGATTTCGTATGATTCATGGAGTGTACGCTGTTTATTTTATGTTGTGAGTTCAACGTATGTCATGTGATCAGCCTCGGACTCTGGACTTTATTTTCTGAAAACTGTTCGAGTAACAGTGACCTGACAGTTTATTGTTTGAAGTATATCGGCACGAGATGGATGAAGAACGCCACCAGACAGCCCTGTGAGTACCGTGAGCTCAACAGGTCCTCTGGCCACGTTGGATGACCAATTCGACACATCACCAGATAGCCCTGTGAGTACCGTGAACTCATCAGGTCCTCTGGTGTCGCGTTTCAATGGAAGAACTGAATCCATTTGAACCTACACAAACAATCTGCTCACATCGGATCATCGAGGTAACACAGACTTTTTGTTTTGCTCGGCTGAGCGAAGGGGCCTTTGTTTTTTTCTGGCCACAACGATCGCAAGCATCGAATCAGGCCTGCAACGGGGTGGGTTTCAGTGGGATTTATGTGTGT
>JAFVLL020000447.1:0-27340 GCA_021397915.2 Tor tambroides
CATACCTTACGTCACTTTGCGCATGCGCGGTAAACACATACATGACGTACGTACGTGACGTCACCGCGCTACAGTCTGCAGCGAGGAGTACTTGAGTCGATGACGTGACGCACTGAACGTTCTAATCATACCGGTGTGATCGTACGCTTCAGGGACCAGCCAAGACTGATCACACCGGTGTGATCGTACGCTTCAAATATATTATAAAATATAATGAACTGTAACTTTTATAGTTCAAATAATGAGCTTCGTGTTTTTGCTTTTAAATCTTAAATAGTATCAATGTCTTATGTGACCTCAATTTTTTTCTTTCTTTCTTTCTTTCTTTCTTTTTGTGGTATTGAACACTATGCCTAAAATACTGTCGATTAATCTTGTATTGTATTGAACCTGGAAAATTATATATTATATGAATGAAAGTACCAGATTTTAATAGAAAGTCCTACATCTTGATGTAATGGCCATAGGCAATGTTGAATGTTTTTGTGGACCTAGACTCATGAGAACTAGTTTCCACCTAGCTTATGCTCTTTCCTCTTTAGCACTAATGGATGTGACTGTTAGAGACTTTACTCAACTGCAAATGGAGAATGACCCTCAGCTTTCATATCTGATGTTTTCCCTCGAGTTTCACTCATTCCCTTCTCCTTCCCTCAATCACTTCCCTTTCTTTGTTGTTATATTTCAGACAGCCTGAAATCCATAAATGCAAAGGTTCAAAATAGCCTTCCTGTTTACTTGATTTTAGCAGCAGGGTATGTGAAGAGGTCCTGGGAGAGACATTAAAAGCACAATATTTTCTTTAAATTGCTCATTTAAATGTGTGCAGAAGCTGTTTTTCTGGTAAGTCATGACAGAAGTACGATAAGAAGCGGGAAGCCTCTCTTTTCACCCAGGTAGGGTCCTGCTTATTTGCTTTGCACTGACGGCTTCAGTAAAGCTGCAAATTATACATATGACTTTACTCCGGGAATAAGAGTGGATAAAGTCAGATATTCAAACTCTTGTGTCCACAGAAAAGAAAACAGAAGGGCTGTATTTACCAAAAATAACTATTTGTTCCTCCAAAAATATAATAAGATACAACACTCAAGAAATCAATAAGAATAAATCGGTGACCTTTTCAGAAGATGATCTTCTGTGTGTTTTGTGTACTTTTACCTAAAAGCAAAAGGTAAGAATGACAGAAATAATGAAACAAATTCATTTTGGTGATCAGCAATCAATTCAATGTGGCATTTAGGGAATAAATAAATAGCCTCCCTTAGTAGTTCAAAATAAATGATATAAATGATGAAATGTGCATGTTTCAGAGTAAGATGGTCATTTCTTTCTTCCAGTTCCAGTTGTCATGGTGGTCGCAGTGATCCTACATATTTGCTGCTAAGCTGTTAATGCTGTTTTTCTCTTCTCCTCTCAGTCTGTTAACAGCTCTGTATTGATCCGTTCTTTTAATCCGTTCTGAGAAGAAGCAAACACAAGGAGATTACGGCTATGACCACAGCGCACAGCTACAGAGTGTTGAGGGATGTACACTTCATCTATTTCTGTAAGGCCAAGAAGAAAGGAGTGAATTCACTGTTGCTATTTTCCTAACCGACTAAATCCTAAACAAATAATCAAGCTATCAGTTGCAATATGCAGGCTGTAGTTTATATGAAATACAAACAGAGAGGTTCATAAATGAGATTGCAGTGCATTCTGGAAGCAACAACAACCACCTGTTGAGATTATTAAATCAGTGGAGCACTCGTTTATTCGATATTATACCCTCAGTGAATAATGCAAATGAAAGAAATAAAGGATACACAGTTCATAAACTCCGTCAGTTTGCATTCCATGCTAAAGGGAGAAATGTTTTTATGAGGGAATTTATCATCAGAGCCATGGAAGCACAGTACGTCCGGATGTAAACGAGGAGATTCATCAGATATAAGGAATCATTTCCCTAAATGAGACCGCAACAGCTCAAAAGATCATTTCAGGATATACTACTTCATTTAATGTAGCCACTTTTTCATCCCTAATACTTCGAGTTGTGGAGGTTGGTTGGTTGTAACAATTTTTTGCTTTTAACATGTGTAACAGTGTTTTTAGTTTATCTTAGTTTATCTAAAAGTCTGTAAATTATCTGGCATCCTCACTTTGTTTCAGATCTATATGACTTTGTTTCTGCTGAGGAACACAATAGAAGATATTTTTAAAAAATGTCTCATAAGTCATAAAGATTTTGGAATGGCATGAGGGTGAGAAAAATATAATTTTTTTTATTTACGCTACAGATAGAATTTACCTGCACTTTTAAATCTACAGTTTATCCCAAACTTAATGCCAAATTAATGGATGAGTTGTAATGTAATATGGAAAACCTGGACATTTTGTACACATAATTATTTTGTTAATTAAAATTACTTTTACATCAACACCTTCCTCCAACATTCAAATTGAAAAATGTAAAAAGAAAAAAAAAGTGAACTTTTGAAAAAACATATGAACTAATAATGAAAAAAAAACAAAAACAGACAGGGCATGTTAGTCACTTTTGTGTCAAATATTGGGCTAATCACTGTTTTATTTTATTCAGTAATTGCTGGTCCAATAGAAGTAAATGGGGAAAGTAGCAATACAACTTGCCATGTATCTTTTTAAGCTTTGAGTAAATATTGCACATTTTATATTATATATTACTTAGAACTTCTACTATCACCTCAGGAGGATATACTGGTCTCATTTAATATTTTTTTCTGTCTCTATATAATTTCTCATAACAACTCATAACAAATATAATTTCTGTAAAAACTCATGCATGTTACAATTATTCTGGCCTCCTCTATTCAGAACGCATTTGTTTTACTCATTGTATCTGCAGATTATGTTGCAGTCAACAGGCTTTGGATTGTTTCCAGCTAACCCAAAAACCTGTAGCCTGTCCTGGAAAGGGACAAAACAATCTCTCATTCTCACCTTCTGCTCATGGTGACCACAAATTTCAAACGAATCAATTGAAGTCCATTGATTCAACCTGACAGGTACTTCAGGCACAAAGCTCAGGTTGTGCTGCTTCACGCCCTATGTAGGAGAAACCCGAAGCTCAGCTGCTAAATTTGGGACCTTAAATGTCAGCTCAAATGAAGTGTCTGCTGTTCCACTCCACTGTGAGTTTTAGAGGTTGAGAGGAGACGAGAAAATGAAGGGCCGGTGGCAGGAACAGAGCCCTTAACCATCATTCAGACAGATGGATGAGAGTGACCTGCCTTGAGAAGCTAGGGCACAGTAACACCCCGATACTAGAGCTCAAATCAGTCAGAGCGTTGTCTGAAGTTACTGAGGGCCAATTGAGATTGTTCCGTCTGCTGTTGATGTTTGAAGACAGGGAGTTTTAGAAAGGTGACATGCCATCATTTGGTAAACACTTGAGAATGCCACAGCTGGGGTTATTTGCGATGTTAAACAATTTTGCATGGTTTGAGAATTCAAGGTGTCTTTCAATTTCAAGGTTTCAAATTCGAGACCCTGCGGCTTAAGTGCCATAAATAGATATTTTATGTTGCATGTGAAATGCCTGTCCAATTCAAGCAGTTTTATTTGTGCAGGACTTGAGTGATGTCAAGTATGTAAGATATTTTCCACTTCCACCATGTGTTAGTAAGGAGTTTTCCTTGAGAGCTGAATATTTTGTAAATTCTGTGCAGAAACCATATTAATATAATCATTTTTGAAGCTGTTGTCATTATTATGTGCATCGGAGTCTTGATATGCTTCACACTTTCAGCACAAGAACTTAGCAACATTGAGGCTAAAGAAATATTTTTCATTTCAGTTCAGTAGTTCAAGCAACAGCATTTGTGTCAATGTTAACACAAAAAATGATTTTGACTTTCCATGGTTCCTTTGAGCTGCAGTATGTAACTTTATTTGGTTAAAAATTAACAAAAATCAATTATTCTGCAAGTACTTAACCTAAAAGATCAAAGTTAAAAACTGTCACCTTACCTTATGCCGGCTTGCAGTGGTAATCTTATAATAATGATTTATAATTTGGGGAATCACCTGTTGTCAAAACCAAGAAACCTGCACCTGCGAAGAGCCTGTAGTCAAAAAGAGAAAGCAATATAGCCTGTGCTAAAATGACAGTAAATACTGTCATGGCTTTTGAGTAGTGGCGACAACTCTGAAGAGCTGAAGGGTTTAAATACTGAGGCTGAGATGTTTCTTTTTCTGTTGAACAGGTAAGACTTTTCAGTAGCTCAATGTGTAACTAGCTATCATTAGAGCACTAGAGGTATCGAGTTTCCTTTGTTGTTGTTTTTCCTGTTTTGTGGTAAATTGACTTAATTTCTGCAAGCTATGGAAGAGAGCAGTTCTGCTCTGTGATCTGTGTGATCTGATCTGACTGAGAAATCGTTAGATCTTAACATCAGTGAAGTGATTTATTTTAAAACATTTACGTTTTCATTTGGTCAGAACAAAAGCGGCAGATATAATACTTGTTCAGTAGGACATGTGGCTGTACAATGACAGATGCGCTCTGTGGTGATCACAGATTCATCCGTGCACAGGAGCAGTGCCGAAGCACAACCAACATAAAAAAAAATAACTCCGCAAGTAACATGCAATTGTTTCAGAGATGGTGATAGAAATGCAAAAGTTCTGTACTGCAGCTTAAAAATGGAGGTTACAGTAAGCACGTTCAATGGGAAGTGAATAGGTCCAATTTTTGAAGGATTTAAAAGCAGAAACGTGTACACTTGCTCCACATTACTTTTCTTGTATATTATTAGTATTTATGCCATTGTATTAGGGTTAAAGTCATGTGGGAAAGATCATATTTAATGAGAATTGAATGCCTATGAATGTCATTGCAAATTCATAATTATGATTGGGAAACTTGGGATTTTCTTTTAGCCTGAGTTGAGGCATGCCAGTACGAAAACATGTCGGACACAATGATTGCAGCATATGCATTAATGATAAATTTGTTCAAATTATTATTATTATTTTTTTCATTTACAATAAATCTGTATTCAAGTTGCATGTACAAAATCCCATAGTATTGTACAATTACAATATACAACAATTCAAGCACCTTCATAAACCGAGTAAAAACATAAAGAGCAAAAACACACCTAACACCTGATGCACCTTCTTTATTCCTTATATTTTATGAATTTTATGTAGAAATGGTACATTGGCATCTTGCTTGGACCAAAGTGATTTGAAAGCACCTGTTGTCATTATTTGTAGTTGAACTAGTAAAAATGACCTTTCCGCTACAGGTCCGTTTTAGCATTTACTGTATGTTGTCAAAGGTTAGTAAGCAGTTTTTTTTTCGTTAAAGCAATGTTAACATATTGATTATGTTTTGTAGTTGTACTATTGACAGTTTTCGTGAATTAGCCCTATTTACCTCCATTGTAAGTGCCTCATTATAACTCAGTGTGTTGTGGAAGTAAATTGACCTTAACTTGTAATATTCCTTCAGTTCCACACAAAACACTTAAGTATGGAAAAACTGCTCTTCAGTATAAACATGCAATATATGCCTCTGGTTTAGCTTAAGGGTTCTCCCTCAAACAAGCTCCCATCAACATTAAAACAGATGTACTTTGGGACCCCCTTTACGTTTCTGCATCACAGCCATTCTCATTCAGTACATCAGCACCATCTTCAGTTTGGCTACAACATCCCCAATGTCCTATATGCTGCCAGAGCTAAGATACTTGAAATTTGACTTTGACCACAAATAATTTTTAATGAATCCCTCTGCTGCTCTTGCAAAAGACTCTCCTGCTTCCAGCCTTAGTTTCTTACAAACGATGGAAGGGGATAAAATAGAGCCGTGCTGCTTCTGTGCTTTGTGCAACAAACTATTTTTGGTCACAAAGAAATAATCTTTATGAGAAACCATCTCCAAGAAAGCAGGAACGTATTGCATTTGACTTTGTTTTACTTGTGAGAATTTAAATTGATCCGCTCAAGAAATGTGAGTATAATTAGTTAACTGTTGATTTATATGTAATCACTGACAATGTAATTAACACTGTGCCTACAGTATTATTAAATGGCAGACATTATTAGTATATGTATTGTATCTATTATCATTTTTATTACATTGTTTTTATGAGTTATGTTTTTTTTAAATTACATTAGTTTATACCTTTACAAATGAATCAGTGACTCAAACATTTATAAATGAATCAATGACTCAAACATTTACAAGTTTGCATTTTGTTACAGCATTTTTTTCCTCGGTTGTTCTAGGGATCTGTGAGAAAGCAAAAGAACCAAAATAAAAGTGGGGAGAAAAAATACAATAATTTAATATAGCTACTTGGACAGTAAAATTATATAACGTATAATGCAAGTATAATGTTAAACTATAAAGAAGTGAAATGTTCAACTATTTTATAATTTTTTCATCATGTATGGTAAGGTAACTGTTTGCAGTTACATTTTTCCACAATATATAGTAGCTGACTGTTCAGTTATTATTAGTATTAAAATACAATAACAAAACAATACAATACAATACAATAACACTTTGTCCAGTACTAATATCATATTCATAAAATCTAAATATGACAGTAAATATTTAAAAATATATTCATAGCAAATGTCCCGCTGACTTTTCTCATACTGTGCTTATTCGAACATTGGGTATTATAAGTTATCATTGAGGCATGAAATATTTGAATTCAAGTATACAGCATCCATTGGAGTGGAACATTCTCCACCGTTTCATTACCCTACTTTGGTGCTTCACGCGCATAAACCTTCCTCGTAGCCATGCGAAGCACTCCCCTGCAAATTTGGAGCAAATAAGAGCACAAACCAAACGTGAAAAGGGTGAGAGAACGAGAAAGATGGCGAAAACGTCCTGTATTAGGGAGATCTCACAGCATTGATGGATAAAGCATTCATTTAAAAGTCATTTTGAAGTCTTCATCATGCACAATGGGTCTTTGTGGCGCTTTGCAGCTTGTTATTAATTCTGAACGTAGGCTAAGGCACATTCATCTTCAGGTGCGGAGAGGGAGGGCCACTCATTTATACAGGGGAAGGGAGTTAAGCATAGTCTCCACTGGGAGATGAAACACCTACCTTCCCTGATGTCATCATTCACTGATGCCTAATAGCTCAGAAAAGGGGTCATTATTAATCAGGGACGACCTTTCATCTCGGTTCTCTGCATGATGTATTGCATGAATGTAGACACTGCCTGCTTAATAAGAGCTTTTGGATATTAGGGTTATCATTTTTTTTCCACTTCTCATTACAGTAGATACGAAATACAGCCTTTTGGGGTATGTACTGAGGCATAGGAGACAAAATATCTATTGCATGGTAATTGCCGATAAATGATTTAAAGACTCTGACCTTCATCTAAACTCTACTATCATCTGAGAATAGGTCAGTTTTTTCCTCCTTGCAGCACTTCCTCACCTCTCTTCTTTCTTTCAAGCGTCTAGTATAAACCTTAAAACATGTAGTCGGCACATTACAAGGGAAAATGATCTCTTGTTCTTCGTATTCTCCTCCATTCCCTCTCCTCACATTGGCTTGGTCTGAGCAGAATTCTTTATTATTGTTGCATTAGGGCAGAAAAGATGGGAGTTGGCGAGATGGGTTTTTCTGGTCGTCTTCTCCAGATCACAGTGTAATGTGCTAATGGATTCCACAGCAGCTCAGACGGCTCTGTGAGTGGGCAGGAACTCTGTTACTATAAATCCATTGCCTTCAAGCCTTTGATCTCCCAGCAGTGCATGAAACACTTTTGAATTACAGTGTCTTTTGTCTGCACAACTGTGTGGCATCAACCAGTCTCATTTGATCTACACTTCCAGAGCATTATATGAATATCATACTGAAATATGAAGCTAAAAAATAGTGTTTGTCTTATACAGTACCCTCATCAGTGGCATCTCTGTGGTGGCATCTCTACAGAATTTAAGGAGTGCCTTGAAAGGAGAAATGCTGTAGCTGTTGTGAGATATCTCAAGTAATGCAAAAGATGGCCGGTAAAATATGTGTATACATATATATATATATAAGCTTGAGGCAAGTTTGTTTTATTATTATTATTATTATTGTTGTTGTTGTTGTTGTTGTTACGGGGTGACGAAAATTCAGCTTTGCCATCACAGGAATATATTACATTTTAAATTATATTTTAAAATAGAAAATTGTTATTTTAAGTTATTTTTTTTATCTAATTGATGCAGCCTTGGTGAGGATAAGAGACGTCTTTCAAAAATATTTAAAAAACGTAACATATTGTGTACTTGAGGAACTTCATTACATATTTCAAGTGCCCCAGAATCTTTTCTTTAATGAGGTTACTGAAGGAATCATTGACACTATTTAGAGGTCTGGCAGTAATGCAGTTCCTCAGAGGTCTGTCCTCTTTGAGAGGGTGCCTGGAGTTTCTCCAGAGGGTTCTGCTACTGTGGCGGTCTAAGAAACCAAGATGGTGCTTTTAATGTCTTTTCAGTTTTATTGTGTTTCAGAGGTAGATGTAGGGATGCATTATTGCATCTAATGTGCCATTTTTAATCTATATACAGATGCATCAAATGGGCAGTTTGGTCATTGTGTGGAATTTACAGTACATGCAGGGCTTGATTAAATGCATATTGTTCTTTCATTCATTTTTAATTAATTGAACTAAACTAAAGTGTTAAATTGTCAGCTCTAGTTATTTGTTTGAACTTTTAGGTCCAGAAATTTGCTGTGGAGCTCATGAGTAACAGCAATTTATACTGTTTTGATCTTGTAAAAAAGAATCCGAACAACATGAAGGATTGCATGTTCAAGTGCATGTTGTTGAGAGATCCAAGGATTTGTCTATTCTGAGGAGCTTTCAAAGTTTCATGTAGCTCTAATTGTCTTTACTTTGAGACACGTGTACTTCAAACACAATTTAAAATTGAAAAACAAGACACATTTAATCTTCAGGCTTTGTAAGCATCTGATAACAAAGAGGAGACAAAGCAGACATCCTATTCTCATGGAAATGAGAACATGGAGTGCCTCCACTGAGATACTGTATAAAATCAAGTGTTTGTTTTTTTTCTCACAGGCTGCTGTTGAAAAAATTTAAAAGTGTATATACTTTACCACCTAATACTAAACATGATAAATAGTTGAAGTGAAAGTATATGTGTGTGAGTGTGTATATATACTGTGTGTGTATGTATGTATATATAATACACACACACACACACACACACACACACACATTTGAACATTTGAACAGGATCAAAACCTTTCATCAAAGTTGTCCTAAAACCTAAAACCAAAATGCATTCTTGTCTTAGGACAACTTTGATTAACTTTTTTGATCCACTTCAAATGTTGACTACTGTGTAGGCCTATAAATATTTACTTTTTGTGAAAATAAATAATTATTAACAGTTTGTCCGAAACACCTTCATCAGCCTCTGTCTTTCTTAAGGCCCCGACATGCTTCAAGCAAAATCAAAGAACGAAATCAAGACAAAATGAAGTTTGTTTGGAGTTTTCTGGAAATGTTTGCTCCACTCTGTCCTTTTTGATGTGGAAATCTTCTCCAGTTCATTTCCTCTGTTGAGTCCATCAAAGGATCAGAAGTTGAAGTGTACTTCTAATCGAAAACAACACTCTAACTGTTATTTTTTCATGTTTAATATTGTAAAGCTCTTTGGTTTAAACCAGTCTATTGTATAGAGTGCTATATATAAATAAATGTGGCTTGACATTTCTTGACTGGAGTGCTGAAGTGCAGAGCTCATCCAAACATATCCACATCACTAAGTTCAGATGCTTTCTTAACTCTTGTTTTCTCAATTTGTTGTGAGTTTATTTTGTTATTGGGAGGAAAGCGCACAGCACATATTAGTCTTTATTAGACTTTGGCCAACAAATTCATCATAAAAAAGTCCTGTTTTCCCATCTTATTGTGTTTCCTCTGTGCTGTTAGAGATAGAGATCCTGTTTGTTCCCCTTTCAAAGCGTCAATCCTTTTAGCTGGTCAACTACAGCGGGACAAATGAAGGGCATCCAGTGGTCTGGCAGAGCTTTGATCAGCTCCAGGTCCCCCCCCCCCAGACATATACAGAGATACTGTTTTTTTTTTTTTTTTTTTTTATTTCACTTGCATTTTGATTAATACCCTCAGCTATTGTGTAATGTAAAGAATCAGAGAAATCAAGCACATACCATGTATTGATTATTCCCTAAATAATAGGAACAAAATTGCTATCTTGCTGTGGATTCCACATATTGAGTCTGTACTTCAACTCATCCAACCAGAGATTGACTCTTGATGTTGAATCATGATATGTCAAAGAGTATTGATTCAGACACATACAGCAAATCTCTCTCCGCACTTCAATCGCTGCCCAGGGGGCAAAAACAGAAAGTGCAAAGGATCTCTCGTAGGATCACAAATGAACATGTCAGATAAATGAATAACTGCAAATCTCTCCCTCTCTGTGCTTAACTCTGCTCCTCTTTCTCTTCTTTTTGAATGAGATCGTATCACTCATTTGACGTTCTCATTTTGAGGAGACTCGTGAAGTATATCTTGACCTACTGCCATCCCTTCACGAGGTTTCTGCTTAACCCTAAGGTCATGCCTCTCCACTCCACAACGCAATGTGCATGTTTATCCAGCACAACCCACGAGGACTCTCCTCAACACGATTCTGTGTGTGTTACTTCATTTGAAGGTAGAATGGTAGTACAAATCTCTACATGAGGAAAAACCAGATGAGTTGTGTCCTACTGATTGCAATCAAATACATCCTTGACCCCTGCCCTTGAGATTGCCACTCTCATAATAAACTCCTCTTGTCTTTTGTTATTGAAATCCCATCCAGTTTAGCATCTTGATATTAGTTATTGAACAATTCACAGCCAGAATTACACAGTTTAAATTTTATTTTATTTCATTTTTTATTTTTATTTTGTTCCACAACTTTATTTGTGATATTTTGGTTTAGTAAACTCAAGAGGAGGTTGTAAAATATTTGCATAATTCCTGTGCATAATTTAGTTCAAACATTTTTATTTTATTTTATTACCCAGCATTCTTGTTTGCATGATTTTGCTTTAAAAACTAAGATGGCCACTCTCATAATGAACTCCTCTTTTTATATTGAAACGTCTAATTTTATATTTTATATTTTTTTTTTATTTTTTTATTTATATGTATATTTTTTATTTGATTTCATTTCATTTTATTATTTTGCTACAGCAACCTTGTTTGCATGGTTTTGCTTTAAAAACCAAGAGCAGATTTTTAAGATTTTTCTGTGGTAAAAACACTAAGGCAGCTTTATTGAGGCCGATATCTCTTCCACAACATGAGTTATTCAAATGCTAATATAACTGTCAGCGATAGTGTCAAATATTCTCTTGAAAACATACACACTTTGCGGTACAGTTAAATGTTTCCAGTAAACCATTGCTGTTGACTGATTATTTGGAGCGGTGTTTTTTCCCCTCTGGTCACATTTGTGCCCACATATCTGTGTGTTTTCCAATGAATCCTCTCCTGTCTTTCTGACATCCTGCTGTCTTTCTCCTTCTGCTGACAGAGTTCATCAGTACAATGCCTTACTCCTGGGCAATCCAGATGGGACAGGAATGGGAGGGCACTACTCTGCACCTTAGGTTGTGATAATTGAAGCGACAGCAGGAGCCTCGGGGATGTTGCTTGACAGCTGCATAGTTTCGAGAGGGATGTAAATTGCCTTTGAACATGGCAGGCGGAGCGTCATTTGCACAGGTCAGCCGTGATGCCAAGAGCCTCTTACCTTTTCCTCCTCAGTGGGTTAGTGGTTTTAATTAACCCCCTGGCACCCTTTGCGTCCCTAACACATGGGCAGGAACGCTTTACAGACCTAACAGATCCCACAGTGCTGCTCCAGCACAACAGATTGTTGAGGAAGCTACTAAGAAACTGTATCTTATAAAACTACAAGGCACTGATCATTTAAAGTACATGAAACGACACTTTTAAAAAATGTATAAGTTTCTAACAAAAAGGGCTAACTACACTGAAGCCAATTTAGTAGAAAATATATTAACTATGATAAATTATTTTGAAAGTTATTAATACTTTAATTAAGCAAGGATGCAATATTTCTGTGTCAAATAAATGCTGTTCTTTTGAACTTTGTTCATCAAAGCATCCCAAAAAATGTATCAAATATGGGTAATAAGAAATGTTTCTTGAACACCAAATCAGTATATTAGAAGGATTTCTGAAGAATTATGTGACACTGGAGACTGGTGTAATGACTGTATTACATTTTAAAATATATTAACAGCAAATAAATGCTGTCTTTTGTAAGCATGAGAACTTTTATTAAAAACATTTACATTTTTTATAAAACTTGGTCATGTTTCAGCAGATTTTATGTGGAACATTAAAAGCTGTCCTAAAAAATAACATCTTTGACACTCTCAGGTCTATAAACTGCAAAAAAGACTCATGGAGAAGGGAAGGCAGAGATCTAATTCAGTGAAATCGCTTACAGCACCTTTCAGAGTTCATAAATTTCTCCTCTTAAGCTCTAATCATGCCAAAAAAATATTTTTCAGGCTGGTTTAGTGCTTAAGCACATTCAAGAGTAAACAATATAACTCAAAATGTCTCTGTTAAAATACTGTGCAGGGAGTTCCAGGAACACAACTGAGTGATTATTTTTTTAAAACAGTTTCTTTTAAAGGAACCGTCAGAATGAACTGATGCGCTAAAATGATTAAAGCTGTTTTGGTGAACGACTCAAAAGACATTTTAAGAAAGTGTGTTTGATAATTGTCTCAGCTCGCTCTGTTGAATGGCAATGTGCGCAATACAGTGTGACACAGCAATGTAGTGTTTTATTGTTTTGAACCACTAGGCCACTTGCAGAAAAATACTTTTCTTTGTCAACAAGTACCGCTGTTTGCTGTGCTGCTGCACATTTGACAAATAAAATATTTACTTTTCCAAAGCTAAGCTTTTGAATCATTGCATATGAATACTAGAGATGCTACGCTATTTTGAAAAAAGTTGAGCTAGTGCCACACCACCAAGTTAGCATTTAGTTTGTTACTCCCTGATAGTTAATCATTATTCTCGATAGCTCTACCATTGTAGGCATTTTTAAGATATTCAGCTTTGCACAAAGTCAGCAAAGCTTCAACCTCCAGACACTTATCCGGTTTATATGGATGTTCATTTGCATGATGTTGTCATACTTCTGCATATTCACAGTGTAGCCCTTGACATTGCTGAGGATGATTTAGTCAAAGAGGCAGTGAAGGGGGCTTGTTGTGATTTCATTGTAAGGCAATGCCTCTTCTCGGAGCAGATTTAGGTCAGTTCGGCTCGAGCACCTGCTGGAGAAATAAAAATTTATCCTCATCACAATGCCCTCCCCCTAAGCTAGAGCTGAGTAAATAATCAGGCCAGTGCTATAAATGTGATCACTATTCGCTGGCTGCAGGGAGACAGTTTTGTGTCTTTTTTCCCACATACGTGTCAAACTAAAATACTCGACCCAAACAAACATTTGACATTTTGAAATGTGCCGCTGTCATAGAGTTGCGACTGACATTCAGAGACTTGCACCTGCACGTGTTTCCATCCCAGTGCTGAACAGTCAGCTGGTCTGTTGGCGGTAGGAGGCAGATGGAGCAGAAATAGCCAGCGGGTTAGCAACATGACGGGTGCAAACCATCATGAGGTGCTAAACGGAAGCATTTGGTCAAGTACAGCAATGCTGCCCTGAGGCTGGAAAGAGATGTAGAGGACAGCCATGTTATGAAGATGATGACAGAGTCGCTTGAGACCGTTTGACCATCTCACGGCCAATTCGTACGTATTTTACAAGGTGGCTAATTCATACAAATTCGTACAACCTCGATTTTGTATGATTTCTGTGACTGTTAAGTTTAGGGGCAGGGTTAGGTGTGGTCCTTTGTACGAATTCCTACGAATTTGAAACCTTATAAAATATTTACGATTTTTCACAAACCATATGAATTCCTACTAGGGCTGCCCCCTAATAGTCGACTAACCGTTAGTCGACCAGAAGAGGCTTGGTCAACCAAAATTTTATTAGTCACTTAGTCACAGAAAAATAAAAATAAAAATTCCAAAAAATCCACAGGCCAAGTCACGCAGTCTGTGACTAACAGATCATTATCGGCTAGTCTATGGTAATACAGTACATCGGGCAGGACATCTAAATGCTCGCCTATCATTCATCGACCTCAAATATGGCTTATCATTTGAAATATGTAAGTATTAGTAACTTTACATGGACGCTCAATCTAATGTTATCCTAGTGAAATGTGTGCTGTTCAAGTGTCTACGGAGTGTGGAAGCTGAACATTAGCGCTTGCTGCCGGACAGATGGAGGCGCCGGTGCGCTCTCTTGCTCTTAAAATACTCCATTTTTGGTCATACAGATAAGAGTAATATATCTTTCAAATCTGTAAAGACTCTACGTTTATATATGCGCACTCACAATAACAACAAAACGTGCTTTTGTAAAATGAAAGCAAACATGATGCGGTTTCTGCCATCTCGATCTCTGTGAACTTGAGCGCGAAACTCTGTGTATATCTTTGCCTTACAGACATTAAAATATATCTATAGAGAGTGAAATGTATACTTTCAAATGAACCAATTCAAATGGAAAACAAATTCTCAGATAAATAATCCGTATGAAACATGCATACAGGCGCATCACTACTGCGGAGATGACGAGTCAGTGTCGCCGACTTCATCTCTTAAACTGAAAACAAAGAAAGCACTAGTTTATCAAATTATTAAAATGTTAATGCAGTCTCCTTACTGTTTTTCCCTGACAAATTCATAAGCATTACTTCTGTGGTGCGCTGTGGCAACCTTTATGCGTGTGCTTGAGTGCTTATTAGGCTATGTAGGCAATCAAAGGCTCATTTTAACGATTCAAATATTTTATTAATAAACGTGTAATTAGTCGACTAATGCTTAAAATGAACGATTACTAGTCGACCAGAAAAATCCTTAGTCGAGGGCAGCTCTAATTCCAACAAATTTGCCACCTTATAAAATATGTACGATTTTTCACAAATCATATGAATGAAATTTGTACGAATTAGCCCCCTTGTCAATAAAATATAAATTGCTGTGAGATTGAGTTGTTCTGACTGACCCTTGCCTCCGTTCCAGCCATCCTGACGAATGTGACTACATGGGATCGATCAGTCTCAAGCTGAATCACATCTAGATTAGTTCGAACCACCATATAATCGATTTTAGAGATCATATCTCTTTATGCATATCCTAACAATGGTTCATAGTTTGGCATACTGTAATTTATTTGTAACACATTCATTGTGTTTCATATGTGACCTCAGTCATTATGGAGGTATTGTGTGATAAATAAAGGCTCATCAGCAAACCTCTAACAAAAGTGAAACAGGCTTTATTCAAAAGCCTCAGAATTAAAAGGAACTGATTGCTTAGTGAATAATATAGACAAAGTGTCATGCTGAAATCTGTTAGGTCTTATAGTTTTCAAACAATTGAATGAACAGTCCCCAAAATGGGATTTTTTAACAAACTCCCACTTTATTTGTAATATTTGTTTTTTTTTGTCGTATATTTGACGAAAACGAGGGAAAACATGTTTGTATATACCGATAGAAGGCAGTTTGCAGTGAAAGACGACTTGTATAGAAGGGTCTGACAACAATGCTTGGTTTGCAGATACCGTATGTAGTTTGGCCAACACTATAAATATCATGTGAATACATCACGGGGAAAGAGGAACAACATGCAGTGAAAATATAGTGCTTTTGGTTGCTAGGAAACTGACAAACGGAGCTCTTTTACACTAATGCCAAGCACAGCTGCATATTATCAGGGGCTTTCAGATTGGACTATTTTCAATTGTAATGGGGAGACGATATTAATTCAGTCGATTTCTGGCAAATGTTCATGATGCTGCAGTGCACCTCATTTAAAAAAGTCGGATGAGGGCAAACCAGCCATTACGCCTCATTTCGGATGTAACAATATGAAGAATGCGATGCCATTTATGTGTTCAAAACCTTTTATTGCATTAGGGATGGTAATTTGCTCATTATCAAGGCTGAGCTGTCCTAATTGATTAACAGCACACCTCATGAAGGAGACTACATGTATCTGATTGCAATATTCCCAAACAAAACAAAGATTCTTGTTCAAAATCTGTGAAGATCTTTTCTGGTTTTACTCCTATGCCCTTAAAGTGAGGTTGGAAATATTATAATTATGAGTTCTGAGCATATGAAGGGCTATGCAAAGTTGTATTTAAACTCAAAATTCAAGATGATACACATAATGTAGAGCTGTGACTTTGTGAGGGGCATGTCAGTGATATACAATATAGTATATCCTTAATCTATATAGAGATCAGTAAGGAGAAAACAAGCTTGAAGTGAATGGAATGAATGATTTGTCACATTATTTAAATTTACTTGTTGCGTTTCAGTCATTTGACATGTGTGATGTATGGAACAGCTTATAGACAACAAGTGTATCCCTCAACTTGAAAATCCCTCAAAATGAAATCTATACATTTTTGTTGAATACCATGTATAAATAAGTGATAAATTAATAATTTTCATGATTTTAAATTCAGATTTAGTTATTTGGGTTTATTGTTCACAATATACAGTGCCCTCCACTAATATTGGCACCCTTGGTAAATATGAGCAAAGGTGGCTGTGAAAATAAATCTGCATTATTTATCCTTTTGATCTTTCATTCAAAAAATTCACAAAATTCTAACCTATCATTGAAGTAAAACAATTGAAAGTGGGGAGAAAATCTCATGATAAAATAAATGTTTTTCTCCAATTCATGTTGGCCACAATTATTGGCACCCAATTATTGGAATGTCCTTTTCCCAAGATAGCAGCCCTGAGTTTTCTCCTGTAATGCCTGAAGAGTTTGGAGAACACCTGATAAGAGATTAGAGACCATTCCTTCATGTAGAATCTCTCCAGATCCTTCAGAATCACAGCTCCATGTTGGTGCTTCTCCTCTTTAGTTCACCTCACTCATTTTCTATAGGGTTCAGGTCAGAGGACTGGGACAGCCATGGCAAAAGCTTCATTTTGTGCTCAGTGACCCAATTTTGTTTTGATGTTTGTTTTGGATTATTGTCCTGATGGAAGATCCAACCACGGCCCACTATAAGATTTCTAACAGAGGCAGTCAGCTTTAGATTATATATCTGTTGATTTTTGAGAGAATCCATGATGCCGTGCTTCTGAACAAGAAGTCCAGGCCCTCCGGTAGAAAAACAGGCCAACAACACTTAAGATCCAGCAGTATATTTAACCGTGGGCATGGGGTACGTTTTATCCCTGTTTCTACTAAACCCATCTAGTGGGTTTGCTGCCAAAAAGCTTTTTAGTTTCATCTGACCATAGAAGCCAGTGTCATTTGAAGTTCCAGTCGTGTCTGACAACTGAATATCTGGATTTTGTTTTTGCATGAGCGAGGAGAATTTTTCTTGAAACCCTCCCGAACAATATGTGGTGATGTAGGGGCTGTTTGATATATATATTTTTAGGCTTTCTGACTCCAAGACTCAACTAATCTCTGCAATTCTCCAACTGTGATCCTTGGAGAGTCTTTGGCCACTCAAACTCTCCTCCTCACCGTGCATTAGGACGATATAGACACACGCCCTCTTCCAGGCAAATTTGTAACATCTTGATTATGATTGATTGGAACCTCTTAATTATTGCCCTGATGGTGGAAATGTGGATTTTCAATGCTTTAGCTTTTGTCTTACAGCAACTTTCTATTTTGTGAAGCTCAAGAATCTTGGTCTGCACATCAGAACTTTATTGTTTGGTTTTACTCCTTGTAATGGATGATTAAGGGAATTTGGCCTTAGTTTTCTTTATATTTATAATCCCTTGGAACAGGAAGTCATAGCTGGACAATTTCATGCTCCTAGACTCCCTGGTATGCTAAAAAAAAATGTAAATATGAATGGGAATATAATTCAGAGATATTTGACTCATTAGAATTTCCAGGGGTGCCAATAATTGTGGCAACATGCATTGGAGAAAAAAACATTTTATCATGAGATTTTCTCCCCACTTTCAATTGTTTTACTTCAATGATAGGTTAGAATTTTGTGAATTTTTTGAATGAAAGATCAAAAGGATAAACAATGCAGATTTATTTTCACAGCCACCTTTGCTCAGATTTACCAAGGGTGCCAATATTAGTGGAGGGCACTGTATATTATTTTGTGGGTAACACTTGTGGGGAACACATATTCACTATTAACTAATTTGCTGCTTATTGACAGGAAATAAGGTAGTTGTAGTTATGTTTAGATATAGAGTAATTTAATGGATCTAGAACATGGTCATGCAGAATAAGGAATTAGTATGTGCTTTATAAGCAGCCAATTTGCCAGTAATATGCATGCTAAATAGCAACTACAGTAGTTAAGAGTGAATAGTGTTCCCTTATCTAAAGTGTTACCATTTTGTGTTGTTTAGGCTACACGTTATATTTCCAACTTGAAGGTAAGGTTAGTGACATGACTGATTCTGTATGGTGAAAAAATGAAAGAAAGCAAGCACTTTTAAATAGTGCAAAATCAAGCATGCTGGAATGATTCATGTCAGTCTCGTTCAGTTGCTACCGTAGTTTGTGGTTTTGAGTTTTGCCTTTTAAATGAACTTCAAAGTTAGTATTAAATCAACATCTATAGATTTTCAGTATGCTCCTATTCCCATTTGCTTCTTTGTTTTGGGTGTACTCAGTTTTTTTTTTTTTAGTAAATATTGACAGCTGTGGTGAGTCAGGGTGTCCCTAAGGCAGTGTGACCCAGTGTCACCACTCATCTGCGCTACACATGCTTACACTAACGTAGGGAAGCTCTTAGCACCATCTAAAGTGCTTTTGACTTTGACTATCAAAAGAGTGCTGGAGTCTGCTTTGAAAAGTCCAAAAAAAGACATTAAAGTGCTTTTGAAATGTTTTATGAATACAAATTATTTTACAGTTTTATTGTTTATTTTAAAGCTAGGTCTGAAAGAGAACATTCAATAGTACTTTGTGTTTGTGTTGTATTCAGGGAGGTGCATTGTGCATTGAGGGGCTGTAAAGCAATATGCTTTATACATATGCCTCAGAACAATGTTTATGATGAAATTTACTGTCTTAATTTTGCAAACAGCAGGTTGTCTAATATGCTTTTTCTCACATATAATTGGGTGTTTATATTTGAAAATATATATCTGCCTTTAAATGTTTGGAAAGGAGTCCCTCATAAAGCTATCATCATATTTATGATATTTACAATAAACTGCTCTTAGGGATTTCTTTCAATATATCTCTGGCAGTATTTTAATGTAGTGACTGCACTGAAATGGCAGAATGCTTTGATAAAAAATGAAAATGATGCATTCGAGTAAGCTTCCAATGACAAGTCGGATACATTGGCAGTTTTTCAGATAACAAATATACAGTGAACAGTATATTAGCTTTTCAGAGTTCCAAGAGACTTCAACAAAATAGCTCCAAGCATCCTCTTTTATGCAAAAGATTAAGGTCTAGAGCGGCTAAAACCCATCTGAGAGTTATAAGACTGAATGGTTTTACATGTATTATCAGCAATCAAACAAAGCCAATTTTGCAAAGAACAGACAAAGCTGATAAAGAAACTCATTAGCTGTAATATTTACAACCCGAATTCCAGAAATATTGGGATTTTGGGGGTTGGGTTTTTTTAAATTTGAATAAAATGAAAACTAAAAGACTTTCAAATCACATGAGGCAATATTTTATTCACAATAGAACATGGAGAACATGACAAATGTTTAAACTGAGAAATTTTACACTTTTATCCACTAAATGAGCTAATTTCAAATTTGATGCCTGCTACAGGTCTCAAAATAGTTGGCACGGGGCCAACAAAGGGCTGAAAAAGCAAGAAATTTTGAAAAGATTCAGCTGGGAGAACATCTAGCAACTAATTAAATTAATTAACATCAGGTCTGTAACATGATTAGCTATAAAAGGGATGTCTTAGAGAGGCAGAATCTCTCAGAAGTAAAGATGGGCAGAGGCTCTCCAATCTGTGAAAAAGAGTGTGTAAAAAGATTGTGGAATACTGTAAAAACAACGTTCCTCCACGTCAAATTGCAAAGACCTTGCAAATCTCATCATCTACAGTGCATAACATCATCAAATGATTCAGAGAAACTGGAGAAATCTAAAGAGGAGGGAGACCTTCCAGCGTGTTATCAGCGTTCAGTTCAAAAGCCAGCATCTCTGATGGTATGGGGGTGCATAAGTGCATACGGTATGGGAAGCTTGCGTGTTTTGGAAGGCACTATGAATGCTGAAAGGTATATAAAGCTTTTAGAGCAACATATGCTCCCCTCCAGACGACGTCTATTTCAGGGAAGGCCTTGTGTATTTCAGCAGGACAATGCAAAACCACATACTGCAGCTATTACAACAGCATGGCTTCGTAGTAGAAGAGTCCGGGTGCTGAATTGGCCTGCCTGCAGTCCAGATCTTTCACCTATAGAGAACATTTGGCGCATCATTAAACGAAAAATACATCAAAGATGACCACAAACTCTTCAGCAGCTGGAAACCTATATCAGGCAAGAATGGGACCAAATTCCAACACCAAAACTCCAGAAACTCATAACCTCGATGCCCAGACGTCTTCAAACTGTTTTAAAAAGAGGAGGAGATGCTACACCATGGTAAACATGCCCCCGTCCCAACTATTTTGAGACCTGTAGCAAGCATCAAATTTGAATGAGCTCATTTTGTGCATAAAATTGTAAAATTTCTCAGTTTAAACATTTGTTATGGTATCTATGTTCTATTGTGAATAAAATATTGGCTCATGTGATTTGAAATTCTTTTAGTTTTCATTTTATTCAAATTTAAAAATTCACCCAAGATTTCCGGAATTCGGGTTGTAAATAATTCAATTCAAGTTTATTTGTATAGCGTTTTTCTCGATAAAAAATCGTTGCAAAGCAGCTTTACAGGAAATTAAGTTTCTACAATATATTTAGAAGTAGCTTATCAGTGGTGACTGTCAAGTTGATGTACATATGGCCAAAATGTATGGTAAAAATCAGTTAGTGACGTAATCAAACAGACGATGAACACTATTAACAGCAATGATTATATGCTGCAATCAAACAAACTGCTGATCATTAATCGCTACTTATCGAAAAAGGGAGTCGCTTTTGTTTTCAGCTTTGATTATTAGTTACGCATTCATCATCGTATGCTCAACCAATCAAATAAAAATCAGTTCCGTAATGGCAGAAGATTTTCCACTTGTCAACATCTGCACACCTCCACAGCCTCACCACCAGATCACCTTTGGCCTCTTTGCCAGGACCGAGCTCAAGGGATATCCGAAAAATGGCCTTTCGCCCAGGTTCCCATGACAACATTCACTCAAGTGCTTGCAATTTGGATAAGAGGCACCCTGTCACCTTGTCCACCATCTGCCTCCACAAGATTGAATTTGTTTTGTGTCGCGCCATAAGGAGGTAGCAGCTTTGGCTGAGCACCAGACATATCCTCTGCTTGTTCCCCTAAATTATGCATGTTTTCTGATGCATAATGCATGTGCTCTGAAATACACGCAAATAAAGCAGCTGTATTGTTTCATGTCTATGTAAGCAGATCGCTTATTTGGCTGGGTGCATCGTAAGCCTGGTGTTTCTACCCTTTCAGCAGCAGATCTGGCAGTGAATCCAACCACGGCTTTGTTGTGTGTCCAAACAAGCAGTGTTGTTGTCGGTGGTGAGTGTTGGCAAGCCTCGATGTGTGTGTAAGGCGTTAAGAAGAGAGTTAGAAGTATCTGGTGTGGCAGTACGGTATGTTTCTCATGTGCACATGGACAATGAAAAAGAAGAAAAGGCTATTGAGTACCTGGCATGAGCAGAAACTGGTGGCATAGCTCATTATGGGCAAAATTTGTGTTTTTCTGCTGTTAGTCTGGAACTGTGCCTGTGCTCATTCCTTCACATGCAGATTAACACTGACCACTGTGTGTTATTTGCCTTATTCATATGCTGATTGATCTAGCATTATTCAGTACAAAATACCTGGTGCTATTTCAGTTTATACCAAAGCCAAAGATGTATAGTTACATCAAATAGAGAAAGATCAAATTTATTTATTTATTATGATTTTTGTTTCAATGGAAGCAAGAAAATCTGACTTTTTCTGAAAAATAATTCACATGCTCAGTGTCACAAATTTGCCTAAAACTCTTTAGAATTTCATATTCATTTTAAGTCATTCCTTTCAATCATAACTCTTAGTTTCTAGGTATTTCTGGTTTTAAATTCGATTTTGAAATTCAGATGACGCTCCCCCCATTATATTATTAAAAAATAATATAATTATTTTATATATATTATTTGAAACTTTTGGGTCAGTATGTTTTTTATTAATACTTTTTTTCATCAAGGATGCATTAAATTGTTCGAAAAATATTACACTTTCCACAAATGAATTAAAAAATGGTGATTAAAAGTACATTTTTCTTGCGCACCAAATCAGCATATTACAGTTTTTTTTTCAGCTGCTTACACACATTTTCAAAACTTTTTACACACAAATCCAAGAATTTCACACACAAAATGCAAAATGCATCACATCTCTTGCAAAATGAAGCACTGCATTCAAAATATCACAAACATATCTTAAAAGCAAACATTTGTCTTACATTGCAAACACCTTTGCCATAATATTATATTTTTGGATATATCATATACACACTGTTATATAAAACCTAAAGCTCTTCTTTCATGAGCTCCTGTGTACATTTCTGTACAAGATTGAAAGTAATTGGCAAAGAGATGAAAAATTCCTTGAAAAATTCATGGTAAACATGAACGCAAGATTGAAAACAAACTTTTTTTTTTCTTTTCCTTTTTTTTTGCTATAAGCATTAGTGTTGTGAATACAGTGTTACACAGTAAGAAAGAAAGGAAATACATTGTTTGCATCCGTTTTTCAAAACCTAGTTTTTGTCAGTTGCTTTGGTGCATTTCTCAAATCATCCTTACTATAATACTGGCAAAGAAGTATATGCATTTCTCAAAACAATTTGTACAAACAGCGCCACACAATGGAATACCTGCAAAAGCCTGTAACATACTCAAAATCTTTAATTCGTCTCTCAAAAGTAAGTATTTATGTCAATGAACATATCAGTGCAATCAGAATGAAAAGTCCCTGTGTCATTGTTCGCAAACAAGATAGGCAAAATGCTTAGTCATGTTGTCAATATAACAGTGCACTCTGTTAGTATTACCTGATGTAAACCATGGCAACAGTTTGAATGACAGTTACTGTATTGAAATGCAGAAGGCTACACTTCTTATGTATGCCATTTATCCATTTCAAAAGTACAAATTTACACATTACTGTATGTGCGATATTGATTGAAAGAGACTGGATAGAATTCAAAGTTACACTTTTACTAGTGGTCTGACTGTTGCACTGAGAACTATAAAATACAGTTTGAGCAACATGACATTAGCAACTGATAATGTAGGAAACTGCAGACAAATGTACCTAATCAATTGCATGAAAGCAATCGCAACTTGTTCAAAAGAACGAGAAATTGCTTTTATGATGTGCACGTGACTAGATGATGTGGAGGTTGAACAAGTAGTTTTGAGAATTTCATTTTTGATCTGAGAAATGCATCAAGAAGCGACTGAGAAAAATATATAACTTGACCTGTGGCCTATTTATAGGACTATTCTAAAGCCATGATTAGTTGGTGTTAAGTAAAGCAATGAGTGGTTGTACATGTGAGGAGTTAGTGTGAAGCACTGATGAATTAGAGTGGCATTTTAAATGGTTGTGTTTGAAAAAGGAAATGAAGATACTTCCTGTTAGATTTTTGTGTGTTACAACTGAGTGTTGTGTTTTGCAAAAAGTGTTTTATGAAAACGAAAACTGAGTCAAATGCTGAGAATTAGTGTATGGTTTTGCAGACTTGGTGTGTGCTTCTGCTGTTTGAGTGTCAGGTTTCCGAAATTGTGTGACAAGTAAAGATTTTGTGTGTATGCAGAATGATTTCTGAGAGATTGTGATACTGACTGAAGAAATGGCTTATGAAAATTTGGCTTTGCCAACACAGGAATAAATCACATTTTAAAATACAGTATATTACAGTTTTTTTTCAACTGCTTACACATAACTTTGCCTCTTTACACACAAATCCAAGAATTGCACACACAAAATGCAAAATTCCTCACATCTCTTAAAAAAGAAGCACTGCATTCAAAAGATCAAAAACATTTGCAAACACCTTTGCCATAATATTAATTCATGTTAGATTTTGTGTGTTATATAGAGAATTGTGTGTTCTGTGTTGCAAAAAATGTTTTATGAAATCGAAAACGGAGTCAAAGGCTGATAATTAGTGAATGTTTTGCAGATTTGGTGTATGGTTCTGGTGTTTGAGTGTCAGCTTTCAGAAATTGTGTGACAAGTAAAGATTTTGTGTGTAAGCAGTTGAAAGAAATCTGTAAGATAGAAAGTAATAGTATTTCACTGTATTTTTGATAAAAATAAATGAAGCATTGATGAGCACAAAAGACATTTTTTTCTCTATTTGCATATCTCGTACCCAAGGATTAACTCAGGTCAAGTCTGAGTAAAACTTCTCTACATAAATTTCTTGTATACAGCATCATTAATAAAGCACTGTTTCCATCATTGGAATTCACCTGAGAGTAACAGATGCATTCCAAGCCAGGAACATTTTGAAATGAGGTCCATGGTGTATCTCAGCGCTGCTGGAGATTTCCCTACAACAGCTTGATTTGGTAGCTGAACAAGCATATCGTTATTTTAGTTTGAAGATTTCCTTCTGTGCTCTCTGTCAAGGTTTTTGTTTTGTTTTGTGCTGATCCAGTGGGCATTGCTGTGGTGACGTGGTTAATGCTGAAGCAGGTCATGATCTGTGCAAACTCTCTTTCAGTGAAACATGTTCCAGTGACTGATTCTACCGTTTGTGTAATATCATGCTGACTCAAGGTCCTAAGCAATCAATCTCACAAATGGAGAAAAAGCTGAAGCACTGAAAGTGTTTGTTCAGTTTCTCAGTAGGTACTCTTAGCCTAATGCCAAGATATATACTTATACCTTTTTATAGTGGCTTACTGCAACCAAGGTCGGCCAGAATAG
Organism: Tor tambroides; assembly: GCA_021397915.2. NCBI lineage: Eukaryota > Metazoa > Chordata > Actinopteri > Cypriniformes > Cyprinidae > Tor > Tor tambroides. Next base: position 25,241 of record JAFVLL020000447.1, read on the forward strand.
GGATTCTGGGATTGGAGACTTGAGTGTCTCATCTATTTTTAATGTGGATGGCAGGCATGAAGGTATCTGTAAGCATCTTCTGTCATGTTTTATCTACTGTACTCAATTTTGCTGTCATATAATATGTGATATGATTATTTTTTAATAGATTCTGTACATTGAATTCCCTGATATTTCATCAGAGCAAAAGCCCCTGATGGTAGTTTTATCATCTTTATCCATGTCTATGACATTCTTCACTGTCTCTACATGACCTTTGCGTTTGTAACAGAGAATGTATCACTGTTGTGTTTTGTAGTTCATGTAATGTAGAGTCTGTGTCCTGGACATTATAACAAAATCATCTAAGTACAGGAAAGATTGCTTCATTGCAAGTATTATTCTTAATTTGCCTCTTATAGTTTTTTTCACAGCCCTTTCCAGCAACTCGAGCTATATTTGTCACCATTTATATGAGGGAGCAGACACAGAGCAGATAGGTAATTACTGTAAATGTAGATACTTATTTTAACTTCATTCTCACTTATTTTACACTTCAGTCTCTAGCCCTTTCTTTCTTTCTTTCTTTCTTTCTTTCTTTCTTTCTTCTTTTTCATGTCTCAGTGATAATTGTAATATCTGTGCTCCAGCACAAAAGGAACTAATATATGTAGTTTGATGTTGGTAAGATTTTTTTTTTTTTTTTGTTTGTTTTCTTATGCTCACCAAGGCTGCATTTAGTTGATCAAAAATACAGTAATAATGGTAATACTGTGAAATATTATTACAATTTTAAATTACTGTTTTATATTTTAATATATTTTAAAATGTCATTTATTCATGTGATAGTAAAGTTGTATTTTCAGCTTTGATTTTGAGCTCAAAAATGATTTCTTTATTAAAAATGTTGAAAACAGTTGTTCTGCTTGGATTATGCGGATTTTTTTATATATTTGTGTCAGGTTTTCAACATGTTGAATATGTACTCCTTAAATTGTAGTTTTTAAACTTGTATAGCATGTAATAACACATTGTTATGTCTCTGATAACATGTACTGTAGCTGGGCTGTGATGCAGCATTGAAGCTATATAGATTATGGGTGATTTCTATACCAAACAAGCAATATTCTTCTGTGAGAGGGACTAATATACTATATTGTATTTGTATATACACATCTTGAAAGTACTGTAACTCTTCCTACACTTAGCAGAATGGATCTGAAGCAGTGTGCATCAGTTAATTCTATGTAATTGTCACTAAAAGTCACATAATTGTGCTCAATGTATTGATTGACTGATGTCAGCTGGTATGTGGATAGATGACTCAACTGAGAACACCAGCTTTGCACGGTGTAGCAGACCCCCTTTAACAGACCGAAGAAAACACATTAGAACAAGTTCAAAGCCTTTGCCAACTTGAAAAATCGCAGAAGATCTTTTGATAGCACAAAAGGTGAGAGACTGTGGCCTGCACCCGTATTCATCAACCCTATGTAATACCTCAAGTTTGGATTTGATGGCACACTCAGTTTATCAGGTGTTTCAGCTGGTGTCAGCTCCTCACCGCAGCCACACATCGCTCCCAGGGGGCTCTGCTACAGACCACTGAGCGCAGTGAAAAGAACTATGCTGCGTGAACTCGCTGTCTGGCACATACAAATGGCCCACTTTAACCGCGTTCTTGTAGCTCTCTCCTGTGAGGAAACAGCCATAAGTCAGATGAATGAGTGCTGATGACCCTCTGGGCACTTCTAAAGCCATATTATGGGCCTGATGAAAAAAAAAAAGTGTTCTTCTGACTCTGTGAGCTGCACGTCTTTCAGTCGGAGTAAAATCTACACAGACAAAATGCAATATTTACTGTAAATATTATTTTGCTTGTGTAAACCAGGGTCAGTGTTATTTTAGTACTATTTATATATGATTAGTTTTTATTAATATTTTGATTAACTTTTCATTTATTTTAGATTTCAGTAGATTTCATCTTAATTCTATTCATTTTGTTAGGTCCTTTTCAAGTTCAAGTTCAAGTCGAGCTTTATTGTCATTCCGCTACATGTGGGGACATACAGTGGAACGAAATGTCGTGCCTCACAGGACCACGGTGCTACATAAATACAG